>JAARMF010000576.1:0-20996 GCA_022844705.1 Toxascaris leonina | reverse complement strand
TATATATATATATATATATATATATATATATATATATATATATATAAGTTGTTAGAAAATAATTGGCAATTCGTTCATTGGTTTTAAGTTCGTCATGTGGCGAAAAAATAATCTCACCTATATGCCGCAATAATGGATTACATATGTTTCACGTGGATATACCATGATAAGGAAATTCATTACGAGCTTTCTCGTTAGGAAAGGGTGAAGAATCGGAGCCGAGGTGGAATCCTCAAAATTATCGATGAAAATTTGTGCAGGCTGACTTCGACTACTTTGACTTAGATGGAACATCAATCACGCTATGTTCTAGCTGAAGAGCTATAGAGTTTTAAGCCGTAATTGACAGCTGTCATTCCATTTGGCATTCCCAAAATGCTCCACCTAATTCTAGCTCTTCGACTGGAGCACTTTCTGGATTCCCATCATTGTAAAACTTAAGCGATCAATCACGAACCTGATCCAACGACGTTTTCCCGATGAGTTTCAGCAGGTCTCTTTTTTGAAGAAAAACCTTATCGAAAAGTTCCAATTCCACAAGCAGATCCTTTGGATTGCGTTTTTCAAACGGAAATTTCACTATTGATGCGGAGGCCATATTTTCAGTCGGTTGCCATACAAGTGAGAATCCCGCCTTGGTCACCTATAAGCGATACTGAGCTTCAAAAGTGTTGCTAATTCCGTTCGCATTATTAGATATCCAACCATCTCCAAAAATTTCCTGTTGAAATCGTTATTGAAGGCAAATGGTCCAATACATGGAGCAGCAGTTTCTGATATATCAAACTGTGCGTTCACTTACTTGACGAAAAAAGCGATGAATTTATCGCCAAAGTCAATGACACAGGTTTCTAAAACACTGATGATCATCTGAAAATGATATGCTGCTCACATAAAATATTTCTTGCCCAGTTTTCGTTGCAGTGAAATCATAAGTTGCTGTCTTTTCGCTAGTTTTGTTATAGTAACTTTCGAAAATCCGAGCTCCAACTGTCTAGCTTCATTAATGAACTTTTAGCAGGATATCTGTCTTCCGATATCTTGCTTGATAACGCTGAGGAAGCAGATGCTACGAATTATACCATGCTATCCTTTAAGAGCACCAATAAATCTGTTCCTCATAGGCTTTAAAGTAAGAGGGAAAGGCTAAGTGGAAAGACTAAGAGGACAGCGCACTTTTCATGTTGGACGGAGAGGCGAACTTGATTTGGCCGCTAAGCACTTTGCAGTTCTCGCTCTCTCAGAAGGTGTGTAATGCATAACCTCATACAAACGAACCGCAACATTCTAGATCGTCAATATCCCTTCTTCGGTTTCAACGATCATTTGAAAACTCTGATGAGCATCACAGAATGCGCCTCCGTTCTTTTGATCCCTTCCTTCCTTCCTTGTTTCGCAGGTTTCATTGCGGAAATGTCATAAGTTCTATGATTTCATATGTGTTTCCAGCAAACGTTCTAAATAAAGTAAAATAGTTTTGCAACCGAACATCCTTCAATTTTAGTTCCGAATGAGCATGGGATCCAGCAGATGCATTCTCATATGCGTTGAACTTGAAAGTCCCACAAGTAGAGCTCGCGTCAACTCGCCTGAGAATGAATCGATCCCTTTGACAAAGTTAAGTCAGCTCGACGTGCACGCTGCGAACGAAAAAAAAATAGCAGTGGACATGTTGAAACCAGCTGGCTGTGACAATAAAAAAGCAGTGGGATCTGTCGACTGCATCAGGCAGTTATTTTAACGAGCTACTTTTCGAAATTCGTGTGCAATCTTCAATTTCTCATGCTAATCAGACAATATTTTTGCTTTTGCCCTCATCTAAATAAGGGAAGGCTGACTGATGGATTCCATGCAATTTCGAAGTGGATTCCCTACTCATTCGGAGCTTAAATTGAAGGAAGTTCAACGCAAAGCTATTTTTCTTCAGTTTGAAAATTTGCTGGAAACACATATGAAATCATAGAACTTATGACTCTCTCATCCTAATTAGGCAATATTTTTGGTTTTGCCTTCGTCTAAATAAAGGAACTGCAACTGGGCAAACCTGTTTTGTTGTGAGATCCGCATTGAACGTTGTCACTTTTTTGCCGCCATATGACAGCTTCAGGCGAAGCTGCTCACGTTGCAGGGGTATGTCTTTAAGCGCTATTGATGGAATGTGCATGTGACCATAGGTAATATTGCTGAGATCCTGATTTTCGAAACCAAGGAACGAAGGTGCTGGATGACCCCTGGAGCGTTTTGTGATTATCTTTAATATACTTATTAGCGCAACAAGCCGTCTACGCCAAGAGTAGCGAACTAGCAAAACTAACAACGATTAGGAAACATACATACTCAGCGAAACGTCTCGAAAACTTTGAGATATATCTTTTCATAATTCTGCTCAGTGAATAAATTCTAAAATTGCATATCACGTTTTAAAAATGCACAAGCAAATAATTTTTTGTGATTTTTAAAACATGATGGACAAGAAAAGGCGACTCTTTTCACTAAAAACCTATGGCATAAAGGAGATGATAAAGAGGGAATAAATACGTGGAATCATCTTAATGCAACATGTGCAAACACATACTTTTTGGAGGGTGCTTTAGGAACTTTATGCCATATATATTTTGCAGAACCCATTACTTTGTTAGCCCTGAATTCGTAGCACCTTATATGTCACCTGAGTGAACAACAGTGCATTACAAGTTGTGATATGTTTTATCTCCTTGTAGAAAAATGGCAAAATCCATCCGCGGAAAGGCTTTGAACTTCACACTAAGATATTAGCTAACCTGTACATGCAGCCTCTTTTCCAGAAGGGATCTTGAAAGTGTGCCGCCCATAATCTTTTCGTGAGTGCCTCGCCTTTCAGTAGTTTACTGTTTTTTGATCGGTCGTTCACCGTGTCGTCGTGCTTCAATAACCAACCAAAAATTGCAGTGCAATCGCGAAGGTAACTATGTGGATGAACCTAAACGTATTCAAATGATGCAGGTAGCACATATCGAAGCACGCTTCAAGTAAGTCTCTATTGTGAATTGCAAGATATATCCGATGTCGCAATAAAGTAAACGAGCACACTTATGATGCTGTTTTGTTGAGATCGATGTAACGAACCTAGGTTATTTAACGCAGTGTTTGGATCAACTTCCACGCACATTAGACTCGAGTGGTGCCATGTATGCTCATTACCAAATACCTACTGGTAATGAGCACACATGGCACCACACGAGTAAAGTATACAACAGGTGATTTTAGCGACTCACCATCTTTGGTTTTCGCTCGAAACGCAACTCGCTTTCTATGCTGCAGAGTTAAACTGCGACGCAGTGCGTGAGCATTATTTCTGTCGTAAGGGGCATCGGTTATGCTGGCAACCGAACGCAACAAAACCTTGAATAAAAGCCTTGATGACTTGAGTCATTAGACTTATATTAATTCAACTAAAAGATTCTGGGGATACAATGTTCATGACCGCGAAAGAATTGTTTCTTGATTAGTTAATCGACGCAGAGATGTCTCAGCCCTTATGCAATTATTCTGAAAATATTTCCGCTACAAAGGATCGTATTCCAAATACGAGTGACCAAAAGCTGGCAGACGCAAAGGCATTAAGTGTACCAATTCATGCATATAAGGATGAAATTCACATAATCTTAATCCATCTGGAAACTTTGGTAACTCTAAAAAAGCTCTTGTTTCATCTAGCCGGAAAGGTCACATATGTGAAGACAATTGAATACATTTTATGTTTGTTCATTGCTTGGGGCGCAATTCTCTACGCTCAATTAATCACTTCAGTAGTTGGAATAATCGAAGTCTTAAAAGATCCATCGAAATTGCTGCTTCTCTGGTCACTTGAACGATACTTCTTCTGCGTAAAGCATTTTGTTGAGATAATTTATCGTTCAATCGTATTGCTAGGGGGACAATGTAAGCAGCACCTAGAAACCATCCAGGATTCCAAAACTTCTGATTTTAAAGCATCATATCACCTCAAACGGTTTGCAATAAGCCGTTTTCCATTGCTTTCGCCCATTCAAACGCGCCGCCGCTTAGAAGAAACATCTTTAATATTTTTGTGCTGCAAATTGTTTACGTCCACCGGGGTGCAACTTTCTAAACAGATCCATATTCGGTTGAACTCACATATAAACCTTATTGATAACAACCACCGATAAAAAAATAAAAAGCATCGTATCACATACTAATGTCTTTCGATGTTGTTCTCGTCATTACCCATTCCATGCGACAAATATGTGTAGTATGTCGTAAGAAAGAGAGTGCGCGGTGTTTGGAGCAACTGAGATTCGATCAGTTTCTATTGGACATTCATCCTCCCCATCCTCTCTTTAGCGTACTTCTTTTCATACTATATATGGCTATATATTCAACACCCTCCTCTCCCTCCTAGCCAGAACCGTAACTCTATCCCTCAATTTGAGGCCAGGAGGTGGGTACTCCATCACTGTTTGGAACGATCGCCTGACAATAGCAACGCCATAATTTTGTTCTTCCTAGGAAGGAAATATAGCTATGATTAACAGAAGACTTCGGGTAACACTTTCGCACGGGATTCTCGAAGATACGAAATTTAACGGGGGACACGCCTTCCTCTCGCTCTTCACGATCTCCCTTCCATTATATCTCTGCTCACATCCCGTTACACACGACAATTCTAGCAACAGAAGAACTTTGCAACGTGCAGTTGCAGTCGCTCATCCACGAAGATATTCTTTCAGCAATAAATTTTGCTTACCAAACGTATCACACTATTGAACCAGAAATGTGCACACAAATACACGTTGTTAAAACAATGCAAAGTGCTCACTTGGTGTGTGTGCCAGACGACGTCAAAATCATAGCACGGTGTGAAGAACTGATCCGTGTATGTCTGCTTGAGAAGTAGAAAGTTGAGGTAGCGACTGACCGCTTCGTTCAGGAATCGAGGAGATGTGTAGTGTGGTAGCGAGATCTGAAAACGGCGGCTTCACACAGCGGCGATTGATGAGGCACCTTCAGCATTAGACGCAACGGGACAGCGCTAACAAAAGATTACTGTTTAGGCAACTATTTCGGATACTCTTGATTGAAATGTAAACCTGCTCTTTTTTATGGGAAGTTCCAGAAATAGTGTCGGATTTTCTAAAAATGCTGGAAGAGCGCATTCTGAATATGGTCAAGAAAGATCGCTCGGCTCGAAGATGTTCGCTTTTATATGCTAAAAAATTTATCACACGTTGCTGACAGAGCATAACATAAGGCGTTTCCTGAATGGCTTTTGATGTACAATTCATTTTACCAGTAAAACAACACAATTCATCCTTCTGTTTCAAGAGCACATGAAGGATGCGCATGAGAGATCCTCGGCCGACATAAATTAGCAACCCACAAATGTCGGAACACTGTAACGACCAATTAATCGTTAGCAGGCTAACACAAATAATAAACAACGCTTAACGGCGACTGTTTTTATCAACCTTGCAAGCAACGGAAGGCATGCTCACGAACGAAAAATTTGCATTTCAGAATGCAACTTGCCTGATAATTGAAATTCCGTTGACGCTGAGCAGCGGCAGCGATATCGTAGGAGGATTTCGATTGGTAAGGAGGATGTGCGATCGAAGTTGATGCAATGAAGTCATATGGCTCATCGCCACAATGACTTTGCCATACGCTCACCGACTGCTCGTAGCGTTGCTGTATCTCGTCAGAACTCAACAGCTTGTGGTCAACAACAGTACCACATATGTTCTCGCAATCCTATAACTTCTTACTTTCTTATAGACGCATCCGCACAAACAATGAAGTTCAAACATCATGCGCATGCATGACCTCACGATGGGCTATGATCCTTACGCAGATGCCACCACCACAGACTTTGAACACTCAGAAGGCTGATTTCAACATATATTCTATTTCAGTAGAAATGCACCAGTTTTACTTTCACCTGCCTCAGCTGCTGCAATATAAAAACATCGTAAGTCTGAATGGAAGCATGACAGTTTCAGCCCCACTAAAAATGCCGTGGCCGAGTACCACTTCCAGTAACCTTGTCCGACACCCATCCATAGGATAAATCACCTGATCGGCACGCCTAGTGATTGAAAGTCAAAAGAGGATTAGTGATGCAATTGTACCAAACAGTACTGTATTTTCTGCAACGTAGTTGTACTATTACCAAGTAGAGTACAGTACTGCACAAATTACAGTTCGCAAATCGAGTGTAAGTACAGTATAGCCTAATTTTCGGAAGGTGGTAGGAGCACAGAATTGTACCGGTTTTTGGAAAAAAGTACAATTATATTGTAGCATTTTTTCGTGCTACTTGTACTTTAAATACACTTCGTCCGGAGTGATTCCGGGAAGTGTTAGTGCGCTTATACAGCTTGAGAGTTCGATCCCTGAGTGACTATATATCATTTGCTACAGGGCGAATTGTTCTTTTGAAAAATTGTGGCTTTTCATCTTAGATTTCCAACGAAGTCAGCAAAAACGAGTAGCTGTATTCCAGTTTGTTTTTCTTGTGCTTCTGATTGTTTCTTGTGAGATACTTCTGTTTCGTAACTTTATTAATTTATGGCTTCATTTTTGGGGAGATGGAGGTTATTTTATATTCCATCCTCTTTAATATGGACAAATGAATTCTTCCTTAAAAGGCGGCATTTAATGAGGATCCGCTGGAAAACCAGGCCTCTTGCAACTCCGGACGTGTGGAGAACAAATGAAACTTCAGCGAATGAAATTGATGGGCAGTCTTCATTTTTTGGGCGTATTCTTTCCTTCTCAGCACCCTACTGCCCCTAACAGCACGAGAAAACAGTGCTATAAGTGGGCTCAGAAGAGCGCAGAAAAAAAGGTGCATGAAAATTCTCAAAAGCTCATGACTGTACCCAATACGTCTTTAAGCACCTTCTTCGAAACGACTTCCGGGAGTATATAGCTATGCTGAATCCGCGACTCGTCCTTTCAAATTGCCAAGTAGACCTTTTGCTCTCTTTTGAAGAGACCGTTGGAAGAGATTAAGCAGAAGATTGTAGGAGAAGTGAACGTGTCGACTCGAGTGTCGACCAATATTGAAACTCGAAACGGAAGATGTATGAAGGATTCATTTATCGCTGCAACGGTCCATGATGTTACGGGGGCATCCCGCGAAAATGCATCTCTGGGTTTGAAGAAGTGATGCGGAAGTCGTGATGCCCAGAAGATGGAACAAGTCTACCTTGAGATCCTGGACAGTGTGGGCTTCGATCAGCTATCGACATATAGTAATAACTGACTCAAACGCGAACATAGCGTGAACTTTTGAAAATGAGCATGACTTAACGCATGCTGAAAGATAAATCACAAATTGTAAAGAGGTAACTGCAATAAGTAGCTCAGGCGTCGAAGTGGATGGATCATCTTTCCGCTCTGCCGACGACAGATTCAATCGGCTGAAGATGGAATTGATGATTTCGAAAGGGTAGATAGAAAATCTGCGCTCGATATGCGATTACCGTAGTTCGTACAGTGCAGCTGGTGTTGACATGTGGTCTGATGGCAACTGGATCTCATATTGAGATCGGTGCGCTGAGAAGGGTCATATGACTTTTCATAAAGCATTTCTGAAAATCGACAGAAATGCAAATGGATCTATGCACACAGGGCATGTGGCAGAGGGGGAAAGGAAACTTCATCTCCTCGTATCTTTTCAAAGAAATGTGATTCGCAAACGTGTTTGTTTGGCGGCTAGTGCATATACTGTTGCGAAAAAAATGTCCCGTTTTTTATCCCTTTGTTCCCAATCTCACTTTCTGTTCTGCTGTGCATTCCCCAACTGTTACACTTTATGCTGGCGCGATCTATTAAGGTTCCAATGGCATCGGTGTTTCAATTATTTTTGATTTTGACCTCTGACATATAGTTGTCTTTCTACATCCATTTTACATGCCTCCGGAAACTTGCCTGTTATCAATTGCGAGTCGTCTACATGTGAAAATGGGTGGTGGCTGTCTAGCTGATCAGAAGATACGGCAGAAGGTTTGCGGGGATTTCGACGGGTGCGAAGTAAGCTAAACAATCTGCCTTAGTGACCTCAGCCCATCGACTATTGCGTCCATTCCGTTTTTGACAGAGAAATTACTGATTTTATTCTGCAGCTTTTTTCGCTGCTTTTTAAACCTTTGCAGTCAGAGATCGCGTTATTCTGACGGCTTTTGATCGTTCTACTTATTAATATTGTGACTGCTCCTATCCTTTTTATTTATATGAGAAAAGTTCAGTATTAGTATTGCTCTTTTGGGTCAAAATGCCTGGTGTGTTGTACCAAATGAGAAGCCACAGGTACATCATAGGTACAACACATTAGATGTTTGCAAAGGTGGTAGAAGTATATCATTATACCACTTTTGAGGGGGAATATAAGTGCAGTATTATATTGAAAATTTTGGTACGATGGCATCACTAGTGAGGAGGAAGAATTAAAGAAGAAAATCGTTTCCTCCGATCGTAGCGTAGGAGGCGAAGCAAAATAAAATCCCATGACGAGCAGAAGCAGTCGACAGGAAATGTGCTTTTGCCGTAATCTAGCCAGAGCAAAAGTTCCAACTTATCAATAGAGTACCTCTTGATAATGTGTGGGGCTAAGCATGTGGCAGTGCCATACCCAATGCACGTCTAGTGGTGGAATATTGTTCACATCAGGACGAGCTGCCTGAAAAACAAAATCATATTATCTGCCCAAACACGAGTCATATCTCTCAGCATTGAATGGGACTGTTAGAAACGGTTTGTATATTGAATGTTGGAGGTGTAATATAAGATGTAAATTTCTGTCTTAGCAGTAATTTTTTACCGCTTCCGAAAAGGCGTTACTGTCCTTAAGGATGCACCATTTTCAATTTCCACTTCATGGATTTTAACGGTGGATGGATACTCAGTTGGTCTGCCTCGTGTACCGGTTTTCTCTCAACATCACTAAGTAATTTAAAGATGACAAGGGGAGTGGAGAATGGAAGGAGAGGTGGAATAGATCATCTTGCCCACAAAGTGTCAGAGATTTGATATGAATGGGGGAAATTGTCCTTCACCTCGTAAAGACGATAAGGTCAAAGAGGATTATTGTTCACTAGCAGGTGCGGGGATAAGGTTTTTGGATGTGAAGGAACCGATCCCGAAGCTATTTGCTGCAGCGAAACCAAACCGTAAAAGGCGAGAGTCGTTGTTGCCAAGGTCTTCGACAGAGACCACATCAGAGATTCGGGACTCTCTTCCGGTCAACACACTGTTGTTAACCCAATCTACAGATGTAACTTAATACGAAGCAAGTGACGAATGCTCTGTTGTTATCGCATAATCAAAAACGCACATTGAAATCAAACATTGAATGTGAATCGATAGGTGGCTCGCATATAAAAATTAAGAAATTTCCTTAAAAAACAAATAAGAATAATTCCGATTTATCACGAGAGGTTACCTCGCTCTGCTACAGACTCGCATTCGAATGCAGCAAAGAATAACCTGGGATTCTCAAACTTAAAATGAGCATCTGCAATGACGCTTATCATGTGCGGTACATCAGTAAACGTCATGCATGAGCAGATATACAGTTTGCCTCCCTAAATACATGAGATGCTTGAAGCAGGGACACATAGGAGATTTAGGTGATGAAGTGTCGCAAAGTACTTTTTAGGCAGCAGCTTTTCACAAAACTTTAAATAAACCGATTGAACCAGTTATTAGGAAATGTCTAAAAATTGCTCTCAAAAATTCACCGTTTTCATAAATTCTCTAGATATTCCAGTACAAAATTGTCATATCCTTCAAACTGTGCAGAGAAAAATTACCAAATTTCATACTCTTGTAAAAATGTTTAGAAAAAGCTGACCTAGAGATCGCAAGTGTCTTATAACAGCAAGCTGCAAAAGGAATCAATAGCGTGCTGAAGAGCTCTCAAAATTCTAAAGAGGAAATAAAGCCAAAATTACGTTAAGCTTACTAATTATTGCAGTTGAGAGAAAAACATGTTAGCACAACTTCTCAAAAGATAGGAACGCTCAGTGAAATAGTTCCTCAGCTTCAAAGGCAGCCGTTAGCGGAATTTGAAGCAGGTGTTGCATAGGTCAGTTATCATTCTAGTCTGTACAGACAAAACTTCTTCGACCATGGCAGCAGAATAATGTACTTTTCTTTAGCGCTTCAAACGAATCTTAGTCACTGTGTGCTTCTCCCTCAGTGAGTAGCACTAGAATAAAAAAATAAGTTCAGCGCTCCTAAAGACAAAGCACGCTAAGTTAACTTTTGAAGACAAAGGGGTGCACTCTATTGCTACATGCTTGCCATCTTTCACAGTAGCTTGGGGACACGGACCGCCCAAGTTTTTTCGTCTTCATGTGGTCTTTCATCGCATATATAAGTATCGATGTCAGCTTTCTGTCGTGGCTTGTGTTACCTTTGTGTTGTTACTCGAAACTCGTCGGTTATAGCATGCGCTTATACGAATACGATCAAACTGATTCGCTCATAGCAGTTAATTGTTTGCACACCTGTGATTGTCTTCTTGTTTTTCAGTAAAGTAAATGGGTCTCAATTAAGTGGCTAGTAGAGGCCAGTGCGACATTTGCACCTGATCTGCTTGTTAATCTTGCCTTGACATGCAGAGGCACTTAAAAGAACTTGTCCAGCTATTACCGCATTATGTCGGGAAAGATTGGTCGAGAGTCGACTTGGACACAATCCGGTCACAGTGTTGTCTTTTCTTTCTGAGAATGATGCTACAGAAAGTACGACAATACAGTTTAAGAAAATCCAACAAATGCAAAGCAATGTAAGAAGAAATAAAATCATCACGAAGTCGAAACGCAAACTATGCACCGCAATATTGCAGTCAAGTGCAATATATGACTAGCATTTGAGCAATGGTTTGCACTGTCAGGAGTTGAAAAGCTTCATTGTCAAGATCATAAACATATAAGGATGCAGGTAAGCTTATGAGTGTTTGTATATAGCTGCTTTGCAACAACAGTTGTAGCTGCAGTTCGAGTGACGGCGATTCCAAAACTCTTGAGCTAAGCCATGCCAAACGCCTGTGGCATTTCGCTGAATTTCCCACTGAGAAATTTCCCACACATGAGAGAAACTAATTGTGATTGAACAGTATTTTCGAGAATTCAATCGAGGATGCACTCTCTTCAGTATTTACAAACGATGTAAGGCCGCAAGTTCAGTTAAACTGAAAATGACGCTTTGAGTGTTAGCGTACTAAAGTATTCATAATAATCGTTAGGACGCACTGCACATCGTTAGAAAGCGGGAACTCCTTCTGTTATATTCTACTGCAAAAAAATATCATTTATTCATTTATTTACTTAACATGCTGACATTTCCACTCTGCAGTTCACGCATGATAACTACGTTCACTGCCGTTACATCACAACACTGCTTAGAAACCCCGCTCATCAGCTCCTTCTCATTTTCCCATACAACAGCTAGCAGAGTGACAAACAGTGGAATCGGTCGCCATCACGATTTAACTGGTTTGCTTCCCAAGCTCAGTTGGCTTCACATCTTAATCGCTGGAAAGAATATGGCCTTCTCCTGCACACAAAACTGTGGCGTTTCAAGGATGGCACTGGTGCGCCACCACTGTTCAGCTCGCTCTTTCGGAACAAGAAACCGCCTACGCACACTACCAGCTAGCGTAAACAGGAAAAAGTAGGGCGAAGATGTGATGGGCAGGATGAGCTTGCAATCGCCTCAAGATGAGACTGATTGTGGAAGCAATGTATAAATCCAGTGAATGCGTTCCAAAAGTTTTGGTCAATCAGGGTGATGTAGGAAACTTACCGCAAGAAAATTTCCATCTTGTGACAAAATTTTATAGTCGTTAGTGAAGTTTTCTTTGATTCGTTTCAAACTCTGAAATTCGACACCAAATCGTTCTCTCTCAGTTTCGATGGTGAATGCATCTTGTGGTATTCCTTTAGCGTCACATCATCCTAAGATTGTCAGCAAAAGTTTGAAGCAATGTGGAAAAACGAATTCGTGTGCCCATTTATGTGTGCAATTCCTTTTGCAAAAGCCTCTCCCAGGGAATACATCATCACACGTCTGGTTTTTTATTCGCTATTTCGAAATGAAGAACCGATCCAGGGGGCCCAATAAAAAATATATTGACACGATAAAGGTAGATGCGCGAGGTGATTATATGAGACCCATATCATACGGTAGAGTGTCATATACATAAGGTTGTTAGTTTCTTGCACTTCCAGGTGGAATTAAATGAGGAAATGGAGAAGGTTATAATTTGAGGCGCCACTTTACAAGTGAATAAAAGCAATACAGTTTGCATCTTTTCATATTAGATTCCCTTTCATTATTCAATGAAATATCGATGAAATGTAAGGAGTATCGTAAGAGATGTGCTAACGATAAGGAGCATTATTGTCCATGCAAGACTTGATTTTCGTCTTGTTGACTCACCGATTCTACACATCATTCACGATCCCTTTGCGCTAAAAACCTGGGACAGCAGAAAACTTGCCTATCGTCTGATACAGCTTATTGGCACTATTTCTGGTCTCTACGAGTTTTATTTCTGTTCTTTTTTTGTGTCCTCACAAAGTGAAACTTAAGAAATTGTATTGGGCTGCATATGGGCTCGTTTCTGCATTAGCTTGTGTTTTCTGAAAGATTCTGAGCTAGTTTGCGAAGAAAAAAGGGCGACTCAAATGTTGGAGTGCTTGTTTTTCTTGCCAGTCTTCTCAAATCCTAGCGATTCAATCTTTTGAGAGCAAAAATTTAAAAAGTAATATTCTCATATGAAGGGCGTCGATAGTTTTCATCTTCGAAACTTATAACTCTCCAATAGGACACTCGCGCTCACACATCGCGGGAAAATTGTACCCTTTCAAGAGGGAATTTCCTTGAAGATGCGCAAATGTGCGTTCTCTTAATTGCCATGTCAAAAGAATGCCATAACGGAAACAAACTCCTCCCACATTCTCAAAAAGCAGAGAAATGTACACGGCGAATACATTTGCGTCGACTTCTTTGTGACTCACTGTACTGCACGACAGTGCAAATGATCTCAAGTCATGTGATACATTTACTTGGGCGAACTTGTCCAGGAGTGTGAACAAGTCGGTCCTAGTAGTAGATAGATCGAATGAATCTAAAACATACACCCATACAGAAATAGTTCTCAAGAAGGTTCACAGCTTTCTTGAGAATAATCAAATCCTGTGCTTCATCAGACTTTCGCGAAATACGACAGCACAACTTGCACAAGAAAGAGAACCAATAATTTGGAGTGTTCCGACGGACAACATGAAAATGCTGCAGCGAAGGGATTGGCCCTTTCGGAAAGCACCACTGAAAATTACTTGTCATTTACGAAAAAAGAATGGTACCGGTCTATGGATTATCCTATTTCAATGTGTTGCGATATTCTAACCCTGCAGTTCATGAGTTCCAACATTCATCAACCAGCCTTTGATATGCTAATTTCGGCGGCAACTAAATTCCAAATTTCGTTTACCTATCTGTAGCTGGTCTTTAATTACAATTCCTTCCAATTCTGAAGGTGCTGTTACCGCAGAATCAGAATGTGCAACACACAAAAAAGGTCAACCGCGTAAAGAGAAAAAGTCCACCACGAGTATCAATAACTATTGAAAGATTCTGAAAGGAGCAACAACTTGTTTGAAATTAAATAAACCGCAATGTGCTATTTCGCGAATTACTTGCCATCAGTTTATAACGAGCACAGCCATTCTTCAATTCCTTATGAAATAAACAATCTAAGCATGGCTGTAGCACAGTGATGAAAATACAAACATACAAACACAAATCAACCCCTCATCTTAACACTACGACAACAATATTAACACAGAAACGAGCATCAGATTGTAATTTATGGTGCGCACAAATCATTGCAAAGTGTGAAATATTTTACGTCTCATTTAAATGAGTGATGATTTTTTTTCAGTGCTTGTGTCACATGTACGTCTTATCGCCAACTCTCTGAGCAGTGATAGAGAACAAAGTAGTATGCGACGAAAGCTGATGCATTTTCGCTGCAATTTTTGACAGCACTTTTGTTATCTTTTTTTGGTGTTTGCTCTATAGTTCCTTCGTGTACACAATATGATAATGATAGAGGAGCTACGAAATGAAGTTCCAAGCTTCGAAATCCTTAGCGTCAGTGGTAAGCTTTCAGCAGAATCCGAAAGATGTGCTTCATACGTTTGCTAAGTCGATCGATATCCTTCAATAATGTCTCCATACGGGCATTTTTACCTGGATGACATCTGTAGATGTCTGTTGTTCTACGCTTGTCTTTGCGCATAAATCTTAGTGAACTTTTTTCTCATTAAGTCATCTACGCTAAACAATACGAACAATACACATGTTTTTCTCGCTGCTTGTACACGCTTGTCTACGTGAATTGCACGGCGTACACGAGGGTATAACAGCAGGTGTGATGTTACGCAACGGTCTTGGAAATCAAAGTGCGAACATTACGGCCGAAATTTTTGGGAGATAATGCTTTTAACGTTTATTAATCACCGTAGATGCCAAAGTGTTGTGCCTCTACTCGAATGATGCAGTGTTCGAATCTTTCAAAGGAAAACGAAAATCATACGAAGCATTCGACAGAGCGGTTGTTCATCTGCGGGTGGCTGATAGACTAATAACTAAAACATTGACTTCTAATGAGGAAAGCACATTTAGTGCATTAGCCAATAAAATTCTCTTAGCATAACTGGATGCTTCATGTCAGTGCCACAGTAACCCTTTGAAGCTGTCATCATTGCCACAGCTTGCCTTGCACGATACTCCGAATGCCCTTTAACTTCTTTATTTCGTCGATTGTCCAGTTCCGAGGCTCTGCCTTGTCGCTTGCCCGTAATGTGATTTTAGAAGTACCAGAGATTGAGAGCAAAAGCAGGATCTATATCATCTTAGCGTAGCTGGTGATAACGTTTTGCTTGCTTGAAAGATGTATTTGTGGACGCATTTGAATGTGCAAAGATTGTGATCGTTTGATGCATGATGTTGACGGTTTCGCAAGTGGAAAAATTTGCATGAAGAGTAAGCTACAGCTTTTCATCGCCATTGCAAAGGTCTCTTCAACCTTCGGCAACATTCAAACAGCATCGAAGTGCACAAAATCATTGCCGCATAGTTTCTGTAAACAAAAAAGCATATTAAATATGTCCATCATAAAAATGTGAAATATGTTGCTCAAAGGAGGAAGCGCAAATTGGGAGAAACAGCGGCGCACGCTTTTGAAAAAGTTGAGAAGAAAAACTGTGTTCGACAAAATGACCAACCTGCATCGGTAGCCAGAAGCACTCGTACCTACGAATCGCATTCTCCACTACACTCTGCTCGTAGAGCATCGGCGCCTTCCGGTCGATCATCCGAAGAAAGTTGGTCTCTCTTTGGGATGCAGAAAGTAAATCGATCGATATGCATTTGCGCATCTGTTGCTGATTGGAACGCAACGTAGGTACCACCTGTTGATAGTCTGGGGGTTGTGTGCTGGAAAAAAGCACTGAACTGCTTGAGCCCTCAGTAGAAGTGCATGCTTGCACAGCTAGTGCATCTGCACCGCTCATCTTCGTCAGCACGCTGGGCGTCGCAGCAGCCGAAGACGTCGCACTGGCCATTCTCGGCTGCTAACTAGGCTCTCGAGCTAGAGCACCCTTCCACCTCTGAGCAGCGCACGCTTCAATCGATAGGCGCTTGGGCTTCTTTCCAGCAATCTTCAACCTCAATTACACTCTTTTTCGCTCTTGCTCTGCACCACGCCACATGCCACGGGCGGCAGCCGTATACCGATCTTTTTGGCCACAGAAAAGGCAGATTCACAGATGATGTTCAGGACCCACCTGCTGTCGTCGTCGACAGTCACGCATCGCACACCTACGCATACGTCGTTCGTCGCCTCAACTGCATGATTACTCCTCACCCACTCAGACCGAACATTTTGTTGACTGGGTTTCCGGAAGAAGTAGTCTCAAATAGGGACCTGCAATTGTCCCAGACACAAAGATAAGCTCAACTGTCGAAGATTGGGAAGGAATGTAGATTTGTGAGTTCTTCGATCTGTTCGATATCTGCGTATCAGAGAACAAAGCCTATGCTGATTTGTAAAGAAAGCGTCGCGAAGCAGAGATTTACGATGTAGCGAATGCCGTCTACGGTTCATATTTCTACCAGACATGTTTACAACCTAGTTTTCATGAACGGCACCATTTTGTACTCGCAGCGCATGCCCATTAGTCATCTGTTCTCGTTGCATAACTGGTCTTACATAATCGGTCAGCACAACTATTCCCCGTTCCTCAACCATCCTGAATGTCGTTGTATTTACATATTGATGAGAGAATGTGTATCTTACAAACCTGCGACTTCGCCGTTGCAGATCCAGTGATCGTTAGCAATTATATCAGCTCATCACAGTTTTATGTCGTTCAAAAGGTCAAGGCAGAGGATCGAGGAAGTGAAGTGGTCATCTGAGAGAAAGAATATTAGTAATCGGTAATATATCCAGCTGTGAAAAGTTTAGTCAAGCTGGCGATAATTGGGAGTGAAAGAGTTAAGAACATTTCGTTAATGCAATGTTGAATTCGAGAAATTCCGCGAATGGTGAAATTTTAAGCATAGCCAACTTTGAAATGAAATCTCGATCGTAATAAACGGCTGTAAATCAAACTGTCACATAAAGATCACTGCATATTCGCCTCCACCCTCCCCCTCCCCTTCCCAAGATCGAAATTTTCTTCCTTCACATGAGTCAGGCGTCCAAGAAATGACACAAGCAGGTCGAGTGAACATACACCTCGGAAGAGACTGGCAAACTGCAGTGAGCACAGTATGCCGCACAGTTCAATTCTGTCGCTCTCCGCAGTGCGCTCCCACACCTCCGACTGTGGAGTACCGTAACTAGTTTGTGCATAACGAGGAAGAATTTTAGTTTGGCGACACAGGTCACCTGCTGGTTAGGGGCGACCATTTTGAACTGACTTCAAACGAGTGCACTATCAGCAATGAACAGAGAATTCAAGAACCACTCAAGCATCGTTCACAAGCTAAGTTCCTCCTGACTACAGGCTTCCCGGAGCTTATATGCTACTATTTTCTCGCCCCTTTTTATTAAAAGGAAAGCAACGATTAAACGGACCTTCTCTCCCAGTAAACGATGAGTGTGGAATGCCAAGAGCTCGATTACCTCTGCAACGCTGTGCGCTTCTCATAGTCAGCAAATGTTGCGACTAACTTTTCATAGTCGCTGGTGTTGAGCGTATCGTAGTAATGGAACGACGATGTTGACAACTCCATAAATGAGTCTCACAACCCTTTAAAGTTGCCGCTGACCGAAATTAGTCTGTTAAATGTTCACTAGGGACCACATAAGGATGATTAATAGTGCGCCATTATATGAACGCCGGGTGCGAAATACACACTGACACGAATGGACGCACCTGGAACGCTGAAGTTGAAAAAGGGAGACGTATGTTTCAAAAGTCGCCGCAAGATGCAGCATAGGAATTATGGATCGAGCAGCGGTATTTTTCCCATTTTGTGCTGCTCATTTTAACTAATGCTGCTTTCGGTTTAGACGTTTACGAGAGAGCGTTAAAGATGGAATTATTGATGAAAGAACCTATAAATGTAGAACCATACATGTCAGGTTCATATTGGTCCGGTCCATGGCGTATAAAAATCATATGATGCGTGACAATGTAAATGTAGTGCCCATCAAAACAAATCGATCGTCGTGAATTTGCCCACTCCATTTCTAGACCAGGTTGCTCTCTGGACAGGTATTATTTGGCAAACACAAGGTATATGCAGAGCAACGTAATGATGTTCTTCCCTGTATTTATTTTAGTGCACCTAGTATAGTCAACAGCTTTCCATGAGTGAAAGCTTGACATGTGAAACGAATCCAGATAACGTTCCTATTTCGGAAACTTGGCTATCAGCTTCAAAATCTGATTCAGCCCATCCAGAAGGCTGGTGAAAAAAAAAATATTTCGCCATGCTTGTGAAGCAGATACGACGAATAGAGGAGGAAGAGTGGCCGCACTCGTAAGTGGATGTATGATTAAGGCTGTTGCTATGCCAAATGCTTCGGTTGCAATCTCGTTTGCTTTGGCACCGTTGTAGCCAAAGCGTTTTGTTTGATATGTGTCTACGAAACATCTGATGGCTGTCTATTTGACTTTGAAGAATTCCTCCACGTGGCTCCTGGGTCGTGCATGGTGAATCATGCCACCGTGGTGGTCGGTGAGTTGAACTTTAGATTCTCTGTCGCAAAGACCCTGGTCGCGGCAACCCACTTGATGGAACAATTTCTCTAAGGCACCACTCTTGTCAACCTTGTTGAAGACCCTGCTTGTAGGGATAAAACCTTTGTCCTGATTACGAAAGGTGGCATATCGTTCGTTCGTAGTAATTCTATGGCACAAAACTTAACAACTTGTGATCACGTTAGTGTTCATTTTGAAACCGGATTTGCCTATGAAAACCTAGATGGACGAATGGAAGGAGTGTCGCGAGATGCCGTCAGCTAGTGGCTAGCAATACACCAGCTCAGGGAAATTAAGGCGAATTCCTTGCAGTTTCACTCAGCGCTTAGAACATGAACAGTGCTTTCTTGGCTACTCGTCCATAATTTCAGCCTCTGAATGCGAGAATAGCATTTTATGGTGCATGAGTTGCATAAGTCAGGTGGATAATCGGTATCTAATCTGTTCTTTGATCATTATGGAACAAGTTCATTTCACGAGTACCAAGTACATTCAAAAACGTGCTATGTTGTACTCGCCCTAAAATACGACCATTGTCACTTCACGATTTCATGGATAATCAATTGAAACGTGGCATGTTTGCAGACCAGTTTTCCCGTTCTTCATGGAAGACAACGATGTGCTATTTGACTTTCTTGAATGCTGCAATAAGCATTCAGGTTTTGTTGATGTTACTAATGCTTGACTTCTCAAGGCTGCTCATAAACTTAGTAACAACGTTTCACTTAATCCAGACGATATCTGATCGCTGTTTTTGAAATGCACCGCTAAAGCAATCTAATGGCGGGTTGGTATGAATTCCTTGCTTCGTTCATATCTATCCTCTTCTTGGAATTGTGTATTCTTCTGACTTTCGCTGAAAAAATCGCCAGCCACATCAGAAAAAATTTATCGCTCGACTATTCTGACTGCCTCCATTTGTATGGATGCAATCGTCAGGGGCGACATATCGGACCATTTAATGGGGAATGATTTCAGATTCGCGCTGTCCGGTTTCACTCTCCATCGGCTCATGATGTCGCAGCTTATTTCTTGCCAGCTCTTGTGACACACTTCTACAGTTATTTTTGCAACCTAAAAATAGAAATTTGACCTGCTCACCAGAGGGATTTGAAAATGACCTGTAAAGAAAACTTTCCAACATTGCTGACGTGCACGTATCCAAGTGTAATAGCGTTGGATAAACGAAAGTACATCGGTGTGGATGAAATTCTATAAGGAAGCGCTGAGACAAAGAAAAGGAATAGCCAAGCAAATGCATGTGCTGATTTATAAACATTTTAATAAGCACTTGGTGAGTGATATATTCACAAACTTTGACCCAAGAAAAAAGGGCAATCGGTGACAAGTTGAAGCCCATGTAGACTTCTTACGATTCATAATCATCTTCCAAAATGTACAAAATACACTACTGCACGATTTGCAATCATTTCCCGTAGTTCTACATGACGTTCCATCTGAGGCTTTCTAATTTGTGATATTCTAGTTTGTGTCTCAAGTATGCAGACTAGTGCCGAAAAAAACTGGTTAATGTCAATTAGATATACGAAGAAATTTGATGCACTCACCAAAGACCACACATCGTTTGGTGTTTGCAACGTCATGTTGAAAAAAAACCTGTAAGTGCTCGCAGCTCAGCTCAGCGTGACGCCATGATGTGGCGCTCCTAGAGATGCGTAAAAAGATGTCGCTGATATTTTAGGATCAGTGAAGTGTTCACGTCTGCAACTATAACTTACCTGTGAGCTGACCCAGAGCACTGAACCATACTACTCGATATATTTGTATAGGCGTCCAGGTGAATAATCTTCCGCTATCTTCACTACCAACCGCAGGTAACGAGGAGTTGCTTACATGCATGGGTGCCCAATAGCGTATTAGAAGTGGTTGCTTTTTTGTACATGTTTTTATACACATCGAAGTTCCACTTGGCGTCTGAGAATGTATTATCTCAATCTTCCGTAAGCCACTATTCCTCAGAATAGCCTTGAGAACTCTTGCTTTCCTTCAAAGAAAAGTAATCGTGTAACGTTCTTTTTTTTAACGACCGAAAGACTCAGATACTGCTTTTCTAAAGCACCAAAATCAATACACCATTTTGCTTGAGTACAACAAATTGTGGACTTACTGTAAAAGTTCCAGAAGTCCTCCTATTGTTGCTAAACCTTGTTGCTAGAGCTCGACCATGTAGCTGAGAAAATTTTCTGAAGAGTTCAAATATAGGATTTGTCCCCAAGCAAAGGAATAATTTGATCAGGTTTAGGTTTTTGACTTTTGAGAAATTCTGCTGTAGGTATATCCTGTTCAAAATCTATAAGTGAAATTTGGCGGACTCGTCGAGCGGAACGGGCAATTAACGGCGCTCTGTAAAAGATGAAACAAAACTCCTCAATTTTAAAAGACACTGTTTTCAGCATTTTCGCTTCAGTAAACTCGTCGAGTGAAGTTCGGCAGTGACCTGAGCGCTTGAAATTATTCCCTTCACTATGTCGTTGTTTTGTCAAGCGTAGTAACCACTGAATGTGCATTCAGGAATGCAGCGGATACCGAAAAATTTCGTATTCGCAGAAGTTTTGTAAGCTTTCATCACGAGTTCATGTTTTGGCTTGATTCATGGTGCAATTTTTCGCTGAGGTGCATCATTATCGACTCACAGTGTCTGCACGACAAGAACAAACGCCGTCCAATCAAGATAGTTTAAGA
>JAARMF010000575.1:51478-79783 GCA_022844705.1 Toxascaris leonina | reverse complement strand
GAGATGAGCCGACTGTATTGTATGAATGTGATATGAGTGTGAGAAGAAACCAAAATTTCCCTTCACCGGTTGCACTGAGGATTGCATGCTATATGGACATTTTTGCCTGCACACATTTTGTCGATTCTTGGTCTTCTACGAAACTACTTAGACAGGTGAGGGCAACGTACATATGAAACACATCAGGCATGTAAGTGGAACGCAGTGGTGAAGCACACCTTGTCTGCTCCCGTATCATAAGCATCTATTTGTAGCTTTTGCGACCGTAATGAATCAAAACGAAGAGAAGAGTTGAGCGCGCTTAGCTCGAGTTTAATATTTGTACTGCAGAGCCACAACTTGTCAGCGATATTTGTAGTCTCACTTGTTCACTTCGACAGCGGAGGTTTGTCAGCGCAAACGGAAATGACCTTTCATAGAAAGTCAGGACGGCTTGTTTCTAATACACTTTCTTGGAATCTGTTCGTTCCATTTAACGCATGTGGTGGCCGATGAAAGTCAGGGAGACATAAAGAAGCATATAATGCTAGCTGGGAAAGGTGAACGCAAGAACTAGAACTTGAAAAAAATTTCGAATCAGCCAATGGTTCGGATGATGCAGCTTAACCTCGCTCGATCATTTTGCCCAGCAGACACTCCTTGAAGTCTTGTAATATTGTGATAATAAGGAAAATGTACCAGAGTATCGGCTGAAGAACGCATCTTACCATTGCCTTTTCACACCTCTATATCGTAGCCTTTGCAGTGCCATCACCTGTGCAGTGCTTACATCCTTTGGTGAGCAAAGTTAAAATCTCGTATGGTATAGACGGTACATTTGTGAGGCGGAAAATGGGGCGCCCAAGGCGTCGCAAATGTCATATCACGTTATGTGACTTGACAATTGTTGCTATTCGTAATGCGACTTGACAATTGTTGCCACTCTTAACAGAGAGCCGGAAAAGACCTGAAGTTTTTTTTCGGCCTACGGTCTTCTATATAATCATTGATGATGGATAGCGAACATATTTTCGCTGAAATCTCCGAAAATATTGTGATTTAACAAATCTGAGCAATGGATTAATAGCATCGGTTCCATGTCCAGCAAAATAGCTAAGCAATTTCTCGCATGCTTATCAAGCTTAGCTCCATAAGAGGCGATAAATATACGGCAGGTGCATTGACATAGAATATTACCGAGGTTATGAGCTTTACGTATAGCCTGTGAAGCTTTCGAGCCTATGCTACAAACATTGCAAATCGGCCGTATCACTGACAACCGAATGGAGCAACCGACGTTATAGACATTTAGAAAAAAACAGTTGTTCTGAAACAAATAAGGCAACTAAATGAGTTCGAGTGAATTGCGACTAAAGGTTTTCCTAGGAAACAACGAATGAGCCACGAGAAGTCGATCTTTACCCTTGCATTTATATGTTCACTACTTTCCCGATAATCATTTCCAAATACTTAAATTAATTGCCGCTCTGAAATTGCACTGAATTACGAAACTTTGAAATGCGTCAATAAATGCGATTATGTAATAAATAGTTGCCTTTAATCGGCCTTTTTTTCTTTCTCGTTCATTGCATTAACTAATTTTTGCTCTTTATGTAACGCCGAATGGCTAAGCAATCCGTTAGCCGTCCTAAGCGAACGACAAATTAACATCAATCGACTAATGAGAGTCTCTGAATGAAGGAGGGAATGACTAATAATGCCGAAAGAATTTTATAGGGATTTCGGCGTTTTTTGTTTTCCGAATATCTCGAATACTTTCCTGTATTTTCTTTTGTTTTTGGAATAATTTGTTGAGAAAATGGATGCTATTATAGGACAGCTTGTAAATATTCATTGTTGCGCCATTTGAGGAAATAGATAGACTATAGAATGTATCGAGCAAATCGGTAAGGAATTTGCGAAAACTCTGCTAATACAGTCGCTTCTTTTTGTTAAGCTATCTCATCATCCTGAGCAACTGGAAATTCAGCGATGGCAAATCGTTTTCCTCTACTGCAATTGATATAACGAATATAATGCGAATGGATGATGATGAAACAATATTTGCATATATTGGATCTGTTTCAACCTTATGAGTGCCACAAATTTAGCAGCTTTTAGCGTCCTCTCTTCGAACACGTTCAACAACAATTGTTTAGTGAAAAGCAGAAATTACGCTCCTTTGATGAGTTGAAATGGGATAATATTATCGATGGAGAGATGACTGTCAGAAGACGAACAGAATTATTTGGTGGCCAGATGATTGCGAAACATATAGTTGGTGTGCATTTTCCAGAATGTTTTCGATAAATTCAGCATCTTTATTAAAAAACATAGAAAAGACGATTATTTATCTTTGCATCTCAAGTCCACTATTCGCAAGATTCCATTGTGTGGGGCCTGCTATTTTTTTGAAACTGACGATGTAAGCAATATCTCGTTACGCTGTTTGCTAAATTATGAGCAGTGAGCAAAGTTTTCATCAAAAACTTCGAAAAGCTCAGCGGAATGAATGAAACATTGAAGTGAAGCTGAAAGAACGCGAGAAACGAGCTAAAGAAATGAGAGAAGATAAATGCGCTTAATCAGAAAATGAGTGCATAAGATGTAAAGGTGTGAAATTAGTCGACGATGTCGTATAAATTACGGAGTATAAAACTGACTAGCGTCAGTCTACAAGTTTATCTAATGTCCTGAAGGGGCGTCACCAAAATATGATAGAGCCAGTTAAAAACGTTGCCCACAATTACGTCAGACTCTTTGAATGTGCCATATTCGCTCAGTACTTCCCACATTGAAGGCGACAATGAAGCTTAAATAAGAAGTCTGAAATTTAAGGATTGGTCAACAGCAAAAGCTCTTTTGATGAAACAATTGTGTTTCATAAAAATCTGAAACATACAAGGAAGTGGCGATTGTTCGTCGATTGTAGTCTCGAAGAATAGAATATTATGGTTCATTGGCCCCGAAGAATCGAATTCGCTTACCTGATTTTGATAAACAAAAACCTAAATGAATGGAAATGAAAAGCTCGGAGGAATTTTACACTTAAATGCACATATATAAACATGTATTAAGTACATTTGAAATCGTTCAGTTCCTGGATGATTCTAACGATCAGTGAGAAAAATATGTACGATAAATAAGAAAAGAGATGAATGAAAAGACGTAAATGAACCAAAGCATCGTTGCTAACGAAACGGCTAATCAAAGAGAGATGAGACAATCAGAAAGAATATTCAAAGAATAAACATGAAAGCAACATATTCATTTCTGAAAAATTTCATCCACACTCATTAGCACTGAAAAAATATAACTTACGCATCAATGTCGCTGAAAGATGGGCGTTTCCGCTTGTCTTCATCTCATTATTTAGATAACAATAAAAGCCAACTTCATCGTTAAGAGGCTTGCGATTATTAAACATAAGTATCAACGATAAGCTGTCATCCACTACAATCACGAATTCATGCTTATGTGAAAAACAATACGATGATCTCTGGTACATTCCAGTTACTCTCGTATTGGCGCTAGCTTCATAGTATCTCTGTCTCAGCAGCGTTATTTGAACAATTCGTCTATTGAGAAACGATGTCTGGATAAATCAGAGTAGTGTCACGTTAATGAAGTGATATTCCATTGCCAGAGCAAGGCTGATATTCATGAAGAAGTTGCGTAACACTCATCTCTAGGGGAGCCAATTTAAGATTAAGGGAGCAAAGAAACATGGAAGCCATATGCCATTCAGACAGATGCCGCAAAGTCCTAAAAAATGGCCCAGACGAAGCGAACATAGCTGTCGTTATTGCTTTGATTTGTGACAATAAATGAAAGCATTAATAAGGTATCACTCAGTCATCAGTAACAAAAAGTAGGAATTAAATATTCATTGGGTTAACTTGAAGAGAATGGCGATTACAAAAGCCTTCAGTTGCACCATATCCAGAGGTTTCTTGAGTCACAGATCGCTCTTTAAAATCGCCATCCTCACATTTCTTGTGTTCGATCGTGAAGTAAAAAGAAAAGAATTGTGGTGTTGCATAGCGATAATGGCCGCAAATAACTCAATGAATTCTCATGCACATACCTCCTATAAGCATACGGTGCTCAGGCGACCTATAAACTTCCTATTAATATATAGTATACTTGTGAGCATTGAATAAGGGGTCATGAAAGGTGATTCGCTCACTTAAGAGGAGAGAAAATCTCCCATGAGATTAATGAAAGGGTCAATGGAAGGAGCAAGACCCCTCACGGCTCATTAATTGCTGTCCTTGGGGCGACCCACAGTTCTTATAAAGGTGACTTCGTTAATTTTTTGGGAGGCAACTTAAATTTCCGAGGTGTAAACAATGTAATCAAGCTCGCACATGGAGATGAGTACCATTTGTTAGTATGATTGAGCTAGAAATGGCATTGAAGAATATTGGCGATGGAGAACTAGAGAGGAAAGATCCTCTTTGATCCTCTTTCTGATCTTCGATGATTGTCTATATAGTATGATATAGTATGATCGCCCTTCCTGTATGACCCGAGGTAATTCTTCTGAAACGTTTTCTATGTAAAGGATGGTATTTTGCTTTATTTCCGAGATGATATCTCACTGTCGCCGTTCAACTCGTCTGATGCAATGAGCACAATTCAATCGTTTATTGCTAATATTTTTCAGCGAATAACAAAATATAGCCGAAAACAGCCCCTATCTATTCAATGATTCCTAAAATGCAGTGATCCAATGTAAAGCATCAGGTTGCGAAGATAAGCAAAAACCCTTCTTCAAGGCTTTCGTTGTTATACATTTATTAACTTCTCGATGGAAGCAAGTTCATGAGCTAAATCATTCCTTCGCATCGACCACTCCGACTTTTGTTCAGCTGCAGCTTCTTTCCAACCTTCTAGGAGTCTCAGAGTGTTTCAACGTGCTACTGAGGCGATTGAACCCTCTTAGATGAGCCTTTCGAAGAGCGTCCCGCATCGGTCTACTGGTTAGATATGTTTGATTATTTTGTCGATGAAGCCGCCGGAGCGATTCACAAATAACTGCCCTATTAAAGAATGAAGGCCTCCTGTTGACGGTTACTGTGGCTACTCAACCGTGTACATACGAACATAGACGCAGAAATTGACATAGATAGTGATGCATACGGACATACTCCGACACACGTGAAACTACGTACACAGACTTACGGATGCATGCAGGAGCACTCACAGACAGAGGCATATATAGCCTCATTAATAAGGCAACAATTACGTACACTCACAAAGATATATACAAAAGTATAGAAATACGAACAGACGCATGGACAGATAAGCATGAAAAAATGCACGAAAATGTGCAGATGCAATAAAATGCACACAACTTCTTGACATAAGCAAGCGTGCATATGGAGCACACAAACATATATGAACGTGAGCATTTATATGCCTTGGAAAATACGACAACAGGTATGGATAAGTGCTCGAACCTGCATTTGCATCTTTTTGCATGATGCATGCACATACACGAACGATAACATGCAGACGCATTCCTATACCTGCAGGTAGGTAATCATCTCACTACCAAGTACTTGCTAAATTTCCCACTGCGTCTTGACTACTGCCAATGAGGTACGCCCCCGTTCCGCTTCTGCAGCGCCACTAGACCACCTTCCCTAATGAACATGCAAAGGAAGCAACAATAATATTACGGCGTGAAATAATGCTACCCAATTATTCGGCACGTGGAGGATTATGGAATCATTGGACAAGAAGTTCGTCTAGGTAAGTAAGGTTTTTGTAGCGTTTGCCATTCTTCCAGATGAGTGGACAGCCTGAAAGCTTGTTATACTTCTTTGTTTTACAATGTATCCGTAAATGGATGTTTTCAGAGTCAACTATAGCTTGCTCGTCTTTGAGCGTATGCACGCTAATTCGCATGTAAGCATGTCATTGCATTTGATAACTTCATTTGATGATCGCTAGAGTTGGAGTTCAAAATTTTAGTGAGCTTGATTAATCTGTTCCGCTATTTGAGTCATTTTTTATTCGATCTGTAGAAAGTTTCCGTTCAAATAAATATGCTCAAAAACTTGCTATCCTTTGAAAGGCGATCAAGTCGCAACAACTGAAGACCGAGTACTCTTCTCCTTTTGAGGGATGGAACCTATATTTATGCAGGCAAGGTTTAAACGATACTCTTCGCTGTGTATTGTTCCATTCATAATATCCTTTGAGTGGCTATCACAAGGATTACATTTCAGATGTACGTACAGAGAAAAGACCAGCTTGTGAGCTGATTTATATTCCTATATACATTCCAACAAATGTCCACAGTTTAATGTGTAAGGTGGGCGAACCTGAAAGTACTGTTCACTGAAAGCGTGCAGTTCTCAAGTGAGTGACATCGCTAAACCAAACCATTGAGAGAGGGCCCTTAGCGGCACGTGTTCTCCCATTTCTGAGCAAGGAGAATACTATATAGGTTCATCCAAAAGAAGACCACGATGAGCGAAAGTGAGCTTGCATTGTGAAATCCTCTCAAACTCTCGAGGTAAGAAGTAGTCGAACTCAGCCGAAGCAAGTTCCCGCTAAGAATTTTCTGCAAACGTAGAAAACTGCAAAGACATGAACCAACCTGCTCGGATGTCTTACTGTTGAGTGCGAAATATGCCACAAAATATTGGGAAATACTCATCTTCACTCGTAGATATTATGAAAAACGATGCTGATTAATGGTCGAATCATTCATATATATCCTATCGAAGTGCTTGCGATATATGTTGAATCTATTGCCTTCATATTGCATATTCCATTTAGATAATGAGATTGCAACATGGAGTGCAATAATTCTGCTGAATAATTTGAAATACTTCGCTTGAAACGAGACCAGAAAATTTAAATATTCCACTATTCTTTAAACTCAATGAGCCTTTGATAATATTTTCGCCGGGTATCGAATTTTCAGGAATAATGGTTTCTTTCAGGATGCGAAGTTGGCCAGGCCTTAGAGACAGACGAGCGAAAAAGTGGTTCTCTAGTGATAAATCAGAATGGGATAATATTATTCAGGCAATAATAACTTAGTAGGCGTGAAAATATACCGATATTTTCTGCTTTTATCGCCGAGAATAAATTAAAGAGGGAATTTTTAGATGTTTTCTATATGATGCAAGAGAAATTATCTCAAATAATAGCCTCATTTTCGATCGGAAGTAATTTCTTTAGTGCGACAGAGAGTATCTCATTTCTTGGAAATATTTGGAAGTTTTATTCAATCTATCGTAATGAGTTGACTAAGTTTTAACTTATTTCAGATAAAAATGTATAGCCGTAGGATAAAAGAAGATAAAAATGTATAGCCGTAGGAAATGTGATAGAATTGCTATCAAGTTGAAGATCGAGCTGCTTTTGAGATGAAGCCCGAACTGCTTTTGAGATGAGGCTTGAACTGCTTTTGCGATGAAGCTCGAACTGCTTTTGAGATGAAGATCGAACTGCTTTTGAGATGAAGCTCGAATTGCTTTTGAGATGAAGCTCGAATTGCTTTTGCGATGAAGCTCGAACTGCATGGAAGTAATCGATCACGAATTCGCCGCATTTTTGATGTTGTGCGTACGCTATTACGAACATGTGAAATAAATTACAAGCGGAAATGCAGGCATCCATTAGCAAAAGGGCACAGTTGAGAGCGACGCTTTCATAGGTATATTACCCTATAATCCCTCATCAAATACGTTTCTTATGCATTTACTATTGCTTTTTGTTCTTACTCATTTGCCGCTTACTATATTTGGCGTCGCGTTAACGCTCATTGAAACAACAATTGACAGTTGAAATGACATCAAGTCGTAGAATACTATTGCTTGCAGATATCATTTTTAATGCAAATATCAGCGTTAAGATAGAATTTATGGCCAGAGGAAAGACAAAATTTATGGCCAACGCCAAGACAAGTCATATGACCACGGCCATGATTAAACTTGTGGCCAGAGCGGAGACAAAACTTATGGTCAGCGTCCGGACAAATCCTCTGACCAGAAACAAGATAAAATTTATGGCCAGCTCCAAGAAAGAACTTATGACCAGGGCGAAGACAAAACTTGCAGCCAGGACTGAGATAACACTTAGGGCCAGCGCCAACACAAATCTTACGATCGGCGACAAGACAAAATTTGTGGCCAACGACAAGACAAATCTTATAACCAGGACCAAAGTAAAAGTTATGCCCAAAAGTGTCTTAGTTCAACTGAGTATGCGTCATCAAGCCGTCTGAAGCGGGAAACTGCTAAAAAAAACAACGATGAAGCTATCATACTGCGAATGGTGGGAAGTGTTGGTTGCTGCGGCAGCTGTTATTGACTGATCAGCGGTATGAAAAGAGGATCGATCACAAAGCTTTATCTGGAAGAATTTCACAAGATCCCATAGAGGCAAATGATTTTTAGAAGAGGGAAGAAAATTACTGGTAGGCTGACCGGTGGTAAAGAACTCATATTGTTGGTTGCTACATCATCGCTCTCTATATAACGCTCTCAAAATCACGTCTCAGCTCATTCATTAATTTACTCGTTCCTTCATTTGTGTTGTAGTTACTGTTCTTACTTACTTATTTATTCGCTTATTAATTCATTCACTCATTTGTTTACTTATTTATTTATTTATTCACTTATTTATTTATTTATTCATTTGTTTATTCATTTATTCATCTCTTTATCCAACCAATTGCTCGCTCATTCGTTCATTCAGAAGTTTAACTTCTTCTTCCCGAAAGCTGTTCAGAACAAAGCGTTGCAATTTTTTGGGGATTTCATTGCGAAACCTATTCTTCTGGAAACTATTTTACGATGTCAAAAAATGTGGATTCGGCTTTAAAGTTTAAGTGATGCGAACAAGAGAGTGTTGGGATCAGTGTTTTTGGCTTATGCCTTGATCAATTAGTGGGGTTGTTAGTGGCGTTGACTTGTATGTCGATCATCGTGCCATATAATGCAGCTGGACTGCACCATTATTGCAATACCATAATACATATGGGTTAGGAAACCTCTAAAATACGATATGCAGTACGGGTGTGGGAAGAAGGTAAATGAAAAATTCAAGAAAACGAGTGAACTGAAGAACGATTACGATAAGGTCGTAAAAGTTCCGTAATATGTAGCATGGGAAATGGGTATTAGAGGAACTTAAAAAAAACCGGAATAGAAAAAACCATCTATAAACGCAAAGTGTTCCGTTGGGTTAGAGTTCAAAAGATCGAATCCATAAAGCACAAGAAATGATCACATGAAGGCTTTGATCCACTGACGTATAGCTGATAAATTATATACCCCCTATCGAGCGTATGAAAAAGCGTAATCTTTTTATTGCAGATGTTGAACTCAAAAGATTAGCGTAGAATACAAAGAAACATAGAACCATTTGAAGAATTCATTTCAGATTGATAGATGAAAAAAGCATAACTAAAGAGATGACAGAGTATAACAAGAAATTGTAGTTGAAAAATTAATCGTAGGAAATTATGAATTAAATACTTTTGTGATTTAATATTATTTATTGAAATAGTACAATTAAGGCAATGTTGTTAATGAAACATATTACGTCATATATAAGTGAAAAGAAAAGAAACCGGAAGTGGAATTCTAGCAATAAAGCAAGATAACGAGAGTATGATAGTTGATAGCGAAAGTGATGATAAAGATGATGATAGCGTTGATAAGACGATAGAAGTAAAGGAACAAATCCAATGGGATGGTGATAGCTGAAGCAGTAGAGGAATGAAGCAGTAGACGATAACAAAAATGGCGAACAACACTGAGCATACATCGGGTAGCACTTTGATATAGCCGGTGGGTTGCTCCTATATCTGATCCACAGATCGGAAATGGAGTGTTTCTCAAATAACTGAGTGCAATGAAAAGGACGACTCATCTCAGAACCAGTTGGGAAGTAAATGATTCAACAGAAAAAACAATACGGAAAATTATACATATATATATATATATATATATATATATATATATAATTATATATAGGGCTTGAAGTTGAGCCAGAGCGGTCACAAATTTGGCGAATGATTTCAAATGACAACAGGAATAGCGAAGAGATGTACAAGTGACAATAACAACTTGTGGATTCAAAGATAGCCACATATCCTTCGCCAGTGTAAGCCTCATAAAGCACGTCATTGAGAGTGCATGAGTCAATGTGGAGGTATCTAAATGGGTAAGTGAACTATAGAGGCAATTGTCATATACAAATTGTCTCAATAGGGAGGTGTTTTGTCAAATATACTCAAAAACCTCCCTTCAGAATTGAGTAGAAACAAATGAATGCTTCAAGAAATTTGTTTCATTTTCTCGGTGCTTCCAAAAAACTGTATACATTCATGACTAAAACCAGTAAGTTTTATCTCTGATTCCTTTCAGGATAAATGGCGGTCCATTAGGGGCTTAAACCTTTCTTATTTATACCTTACGAAGAACCACACCGCACTAAGCGAAGTTCAAACATTAGTGATGATAAGCTCCAAGACGTTTGTTATGGTTATTTAGCTTTCTAAATGAACTAGATAGATGTGCGAAAACATTTCCTTCCGCTTGTACTTTGCGTCGTCCCAAGAGCATGATTTACTCTGAACGCATTTGATTTCTTCAACAGAAACTACTTGAGCCCATTTGCGTTCATCGAAGAGAAACCTAATATCAGCTAAATTTCATCTTTCATTGAGAGGAGACGGGAGAGGAGCGGAAGGAGTTCTCTAGTTTTCCATCAACAGACAGATAGACAAAACGCACATAGAACAAATACGCTCACTTGCGAAGCCATCATAATTTCTTCGAGAATCGAAAGTTCAACAAAGGATAAGCTAGTCGTAAATGCTAGTGAAATGAGCATCGTTTGAAGTAAGCTTGAGTACTCAACCACTAACTTTCATCTATATGTGCATAAATCAAGCAACGGCGCATTTCTGCTTAATTAGCATATCTCTAGCAACGAGAGTATTTATGAATTAGTGAGGAGATGTTCTTGGATAACAAATAGCCATTATGAGTGCATCTTCCCCGGAGAAGTTGGTCTCCATGCAGAATAGCTTCCGCCTTGACTCTTGCTTACATACGCCTTAAGAGTCGATCTAAAAACGAAGAGCGCAAAGGAAACCGGAAGGAAGATTCTTTAATGAACATTTCCTTTGAGGAATAGCGCTAATTTATGCCAATGATTTCTATCAATCTCGTTGCATTAAAATACTCAAGATGGATCATGTAAGAGAAATGTTTTCGAACCACAGGATCAGAAATCACTCTTCTGGATGATTTTCAACGATGAACTCTTGGAGGGAGAACCACTCAGTGCCTGTGCCAAGCAACAAAAAAAGCATTTGTTCTCCAATACGGATATGCATCTATTCCATCATATTCATGTGTAGAAAAATTTCATTCTAAGTACTTTTAATCCAGAAAATCGTTCTGAAAAAAGCCGAAGAATTTTGAAACATTTTCTAAATCTCGATAGAACAGGACAATGTCAACGGAAGAAGATTGGCCTCTCGCATTGAAGGATCTCTTGAAAGGCTAACGAAAGTGCTAGCTTTAGTTATATAGTCGAAAGTTTTCAGAAGTTACTAGAACCGGATTAGTAGAATAGATCGGTCAGGTCTTGCTTGGAAAACATTCGTTTCACTCAGTCGAGTTGGCTATTTCATAACGAAGACTAAAAAAAATTCAGAATCAGTGAGTTGCATGGAGAAGAATTCGTTAATCAACCTAGTGCTGTAGTACATATAAACTAAGAACACAAATTAGATCATCGCTTCACTATTGAAGCCACCACTATCTTTCTACTGAAGTATGCAGAAAAACGTCACCACAATCTACCGATAAAATTGATGAACTTAGTGCTCTCAAACGCTCGCCTCATATAGGGTACCAAGACCACCCTCAGACTCAGCTCGAAATTAACTGAAAGTCAACGAAGTGGCAGTCTTATATAGCTCCAACTGCAATTTCAGAGGCCCTGATAGATCTCCAACTACAATTTCAGGAGTGAATGGGCCAGGTGTTACATAGAGCGCAAAGCTAGAGGTTCATTGATTGAATAAAGTTATAATTCTCTTATTAGAATCAATTACTGTTCATTCGTGCTTTTAGTTTCATAAAATTTTATAAGCCGAACGTTAACGACACTCATTTAGATAATTGTTTTGTTATTAAATTCATTGAGTGAATGTGAAGGCGAACGAATAATGACGGCTAATGATATCAGCAAGATTATGAGAAAACGATCTGAGAGATGCCTTGATGCCTTTAGGCAAAATCGTTTCATGAAAATCACTCTGTGGGACGTCTTCATCATTCATTTCAATGTTTATCTTTATGAGTTATCAGTGACAAAATATTTCTATGGATGAATTATTCCGTCAATCAAAGCAAATAAAGGAGATTATGCGAAGTTTTTTGAATTTCTAATAGTTCAGGAATTAAGCTACATCCGTTTAAGTATTTGAGCCATTTCTAGCGAAGTATGTAGTAGAAGTAACAGTTATACGAATAACGAATTCATCGATGCAGCACTGGCAAAAACGTTATATGCGAGAACGATGTTATCTGAACGATTGCTTGAATGGAACGAAAAATTATGAGATCGTTTAAAGGCATTAATATGGTGGATGTATGGATGAAATTCCTGGTTACATAGGAAGCGAATAGACCCAGGTTTCCATGAAGAATATTCGCGTGTGAAGGAGGAAAGGAAGGGAAGAAGCTGGCAAAACTAATTACTTTGACTGTTCAGATTCGGTTGTCAAATTTCAATGCCTAGATGAATCGGTAAAAAGTTTGAGCTTTTTAATAAATATTTTATCAACTGCTCTATTTCTTTGGTCAAAAAGAAACGTTCCTGTCGATTTACTGTTTGCATCAGCTGTCGTTATAGTTGTCAAATGCCGTCGATCCATCGTGAAGTATTGATCATATTTGGTCCGATACCTGATAAATTCAGATGCTTAAAAACAGCAGAAAGCGGCCGCCCGCTTCATGAATGAATGCCGTCTTAAGTCCGTTCCGTTAAAGCAATCTGCCTTCTATTGAATAGACCGCTTTTTAGTTTCTGAAGATAGGTACGATGCAATTCCTATGATACAAGCAGCCGAATGAATAGGTCTTGTTATAGTCACCTGTGGGAGTGGGATGTCCTACTCTATGAGAGATATCACTCGGCGTATGCATATATTGAAACGGCTAAACTTTCGTTCCTAAGGGAAGAAGTTCTTTTATTCTGGATCAATATATGTTTCAAGCTTTTCTGCACTTCTGAGGTTCGCGTTTTCGAAGAGTTTATAGAACTTTTAAGATTGACATCAAACCTTTCTAGTATTTTCAATTCCTCAAAGGCGTAAACTAAGCGGACAAGAGATGTTGGATGCGATCAACACAATTGGCCAATATGCTTTAGCTCATTGCGTCGTATGTCATCACCTTCGAAGCAGGGTTTCGGTATTTGAGTATTTCACTTGTACACTTCAGCACACACCTGAGCACTTGGCAACACACCTGAACACAATTTGAAAACTTCAACTCTTTGCACAAACTTGGTTTTCAAAAATTTTGCGCCTATTTCCAGAAAGCATTCGTCTTTCACTCATGTAGAGATGACGTCGAATACATAAAGCTTCACAGCTTCACAGCTGCATCTTTCGATTGATTCACAAGTCATTTTCTAGTCATTCAACGCGCAACGCAATATACATACTGAACACATGCATAACGAGTGTTGTATACCACGCAAAATTGCACAAACGAAAGCCACATATTCTTTGCAGTAACGCGGTGATATGACGGTGTTAGAGCCGGCATGGAATGAAAGGATTGATTGTAAAGAGGAAGGGGAGGGGGGGGGGGGAAGGGAATGAAGACTTTAGATGCAATTCGATATAATGCATAAAATTGAGTGACAAATTTCAGGAATTTCCTCTCACTAAACGAGTGGACATGACAGTGAAGAGTGTTGCGTCAACTTCGATCATTTTGAGAGAAGGCTGCCACACTGAACGACTCAGCTATAAAAGAGGAGTGGTAAGCTATGATGTAATCGGCAGCTGATCACTCAAATGCCCTAGTATGGTACTGCAAGCTAATCAAAGTGTCAACAACATAGAACACGGAAGTGACGAGAAATGATTTCAGAATTTAGTACTATGCGTTGATTAAACGACCTCAGCAACATGTGTGACGTGACCAAGAAGAGAGTAGAAATGTAGAAAGCCATTGATGTGGTAAGACATTGCTGATGCATAAGTTAAAATCGAACCACAAGATTGTCTGATGCTCAAAGGTTCTCAGCAGATAGAGTTGTTTGGCACCGAACTGTCGATATGAATTGAGAAGACGAAGTAATGGGCGACCCGAAGACTCAAGTTGTACCACTTTCTAATCGGAATCAAGAAGGAATCCCTGCCCGAATCCCGAGTGAGTACAACCTGAGTGAAGAAGAATCTGATCGATGGAATCAGCCAGTTGATGAAAGAGAATAACGGCCTTTCAGAGAGGATTCAAAAAGGTGCGACTAAAGTGCTGACTCTCTTGCTTGAGGTCAACACCTTGGCCAGAAAATAAAGTGGAGGATGGAGGGGGGGGGGGGGTCGTGAAACAAACAAACTACACCAACCTCCTAGGATTTTAACGGCGAATGGGACGAAAACAACTATAGCCAAATTCTTTTCAAAGCATTGCAAATAATCCCAACAAATGAAATTTCTCACCAGCATAGATATAGCGATGTAAAGTTGGGTGAAAGATATACCTCAATTAAAGGAAAGAGAGACTATTGTTGGCTGAACTGCCAAGTTTGAGAGAATTTTCTAGTGCCGTTTTGGGTTGCCGGAAGCGTGATCGTGAATACGGAACAAAGGATTTTAGGGCAAGTCTTTTAGGGATTTATAGGTGTTCAAACGTGTTTGAGGAAGATACCTGCATTCCACCTGTAAAACGAGACAAAAAACCTTAATAGAAATCAGCAACGGAAGAAGAGAAAAGCCAAAAAGCACAAGCTTAAGGAACGAACATCGAAACAAGGCGATGCATATAGACCATAGCGGCTTACCTATGCAGGTTGTTTGATAGTTGGAATTTTAGAGGTTTTCTTGAAAAGGCGAGTACAATGAAGTATTTATACACATACTATAACTGCGATGACTGACATACTTCAGAGAAAATGAACAGATTAACCGGAAAAAAAGAAGAGAGCGAGTGAAAATGTGCTGAAGTTTGCGACGATTTCGATATGTGAAGATTAAGTCTCCCAGCCGCATCCAAATCATAAGAGCAAAAACTTTCAGAAACGGAAATCATAGCCGACGGTGGAAGAGAATCAAAGAAGATCTAAGCACTTAGAAATAAATGAACCAATGCATCTAAATTAATACTGTTGGAAACTAATTGATCGACTTTTCCTCTCACTATTCAGAATAGCGTAATCACGTTGAGATGGTAGGTGGTTCCGGTTTGGATTGATTCGGGCAGGAAAAAATCAACCCGGAAACGGCTAACAAGATGAAATGGGAATTCACTGCAAATTCTTGGAAATAAATCCGGGGGGGGGGGGGTGTAGTGCTTGCACAACTGGGAAAGGATGTATGCTCTAAGAAAATTAGAAAATTTTGTTATCATTCAAGATAACTATCTCAGGTGTTACATACGATTTACCTAAGGGTTCAGATGGGAGGACGGGGCAAGGGGGGTGGGGGGAGATGAGAATAATACGAGATAATACCGGATTACTTTCGAGGTGCTACTACGGCAACAACGATTTTTTTCTTCTAGAATTAATACTGCTATATCGATATGCATTGAATGTGCACTTCATTCATCTCAATTCCAGCTAGCATTCTATGCATAAGAGCGTCATTTAAATGCAATAAATAGAGTCATAAAGAGTCATAAAGTTCCTTAGTAGACTAAGCATCGCAGTTGGCTAGTTCAATAGTCATTACCCATGCAGCATTCACGTTGCCCTTATTATCACGACGAACAATTTGAACCTTATGAAGGAATAGACATTTATCTTTTAGCCACTCTATGATGAATCACCAACAACAGAAATATTCGATACTAGCTAAGATGTTTCAGAGAAAATGAAAGCCGAACGGACATATAATCAATATATACTCATCATACGTTAATAGGTGAGATATTTGCGAAGGATATTGAAGAAACTTGCTTAAGTGATGGGTGTCGGTAGCTCAGTGGTAGAGCCTTCGCTTATTTAGCGAAGAGACCCCCGTTCGATTCCCGCTTGGTTAAACAACGGATCGCTAGGAGGCTGACCACCAGGCGTTCCAGAAATGTAGTCAAAAACAGCCATGTGTGGTTGTCAGCTGCATCGATACGGGAATCGATGAAACTACAGCTGTCTTTGTATCTTTTCGTCTTTTTTGCAACTTTATATTAAAGAAATGTGATAACAAACACCTCCTTTACATCGTATTTTTACACTTCATTCACGTTATTTTAATTCCAAATTGCTGAAATCATTCGAATTTTCAATGATCCTTAGTCGCCTCTCATATTTTCCAAAATTAGGAAATATATAAGTTAAACTAGTAATCTCCTCCTGGCAGTAGTCTTTGAAGTGAGGATGTTTTAAATTACTATAGGAGGGACGGCTTGAATTATTATAAGTTGCGAAAATCATATTGCCGCTTAAGGTAATGTTGCATAATAGTTCGATTCATTTCGATAAGGCTACATTTTTTGTGCTCCAAAAATAGGCTGATATGGTCCAATTTAGCCGAAACTAAACACAGCCCAGAATATTCATAGTTGTATAGTTATTGTCTTCAGAAATATACTCGATAATATAGTAGAAAAAATATGAACGAAAATATAAGCTTTTCAAGAAATTGGCATAGACGTGACGATATACTACATCCACAGAAAGAAATATTCTGTGAATATAGAAACGAAGCCATCTGCAGAAATATCTAAGAACATTTAGAATCACTTTGAAAAGTGTAAATTTTATAGGTTTCTGATAGTGTGAATCTTTCGCTGAGTGAGATCCTTGTCGTGGCGCCCGTCTTGAGCAATCTAACTAGGTAGTGTTACCCATTTCTCGCCAGAGATGTTAAACTGGAGCTAAGGATCACAAAAGCCAGGTAGTCCAGATGTTGGATAGTAGACGTCGTGGTTTGCCTAGTCGACGGATGCTGTGATAACCTTAGGTAATAATCGCATGAAGGATCATGCGGAAAGTCGTCACGGATCTATCTATTGAAGCAAGAAGCGCATTTCTAAGATATCTAAGGTAAGCTGGGGTAAATATTCCAAAGATTTTAATCCCAACAGCTTCTGTGGTCCAGAGTCGCCTATTGAGGGGCTCATTGGGCGTTCAAAAAACTCTGATGAAGTCCTTCCGGTAGTGGAACGATCTCAACGTGTGATGTTACCTTTTCTGATTTTCATATATCTTTCTCCATACCTCACCGATCAAATACCACACCTTCATGCTCGATTTCTGTCCGAGTATCACAAAAAGTAAAGGACGAGAGTCAAGCAGAAGTTGGAAATGATGAAGACGAGAGAACAATCAGGTGAGAACTGACTGCAAAATGTCATTTATTTGAACAACGTATGAATCCGTTATAACCGAAATATGACAAGCAAATGTGCTTCTGCCTCTAGACTAGGAAAAGCCAATCCATAGGAGTATTTAAGTGCGCATCGATACAATTCGAAAAAGCGAGATGCTCATTGCTCGTGGAATGTCACTCGAATAAAACACTTCCTATCCATCAGCAAGTTGCGCTCGTCTGTTCTTCCTGCTTTATGAGGAGTCGAGATATAAGATAACAGAAAGTTGATCTCGATTTTCACCAACTATGTCGTGTACTCTATTGGTGAGGTCACCTTTGCAAGAAGCAACAATTGCCGCACAATAAGCACAACACCCGTCGTATACAGAGGAAGAGGAAATGAATGATCACAAACAGTTTGGAATAAAATATGATTGGCATAGACAAAACCAATTCATAGAGAAAGACTCTTAAAAAGCGGTACAGAGAATAGTTTAGAGTCGGTCCATTCAATAGCGAAACAATTTTTCGGTCTCCCAACACTCTGTCTGGCAGAATCGTATTTATCCGTGCCCTTTCTTTGAAAGCTGCAAGAAGAACCATCAAATATTGCAGTAAGTGTTCACATGATTCGGAGTGATAGGAGAAACATTTTTTGTGGAAAGATAGCTTGGAAGCATCATCTCTACGCTCTCTCGACGTCCTCTCTCCCACTCCCTGATTCGGAGTGGTAGAAGAAACATTTTTGTAGAAAGATAGCTTGGAAGCAGCATCTACACGCTCCCCCGCCGCCCTCTCTCCTATCGCGGAAAATGAATTCGCTAAGAATGCATTTGACTTGAGGAGTGGAAAAAGCAGCTTCATAGCTGATCTGATCAAATAGCTGCTGCAGTTATGTATGCCAACGTGCGCTGCAAGTGCAAGATATGAGATTTTATAGGCAGCTGTGAACTCAGGAGCAGGATATCTCGAAGGCACGCCAAAAATTCCTTCCAGTTTTTTAGCGCTGGCCGCTCCATTTCAGAAGAATGGCCAGCACAAAAATGTTAATGTGGCATAAGACGCGCAACAATTACTCAATCGCTTATCAATCAGGTAAAGGAAGTTAGTGAGAAGAGACTCTATGAAATTGCTTCCCATCGACAAAAAACAGCAACCGATATAGGCCAAAACGACTACTCTTAAGCGTCAGTGACAAGAACTGCCAGGCTGCCAGTGACCTTTGCCAATTTGGCCAATAACGGAAATGAAATCGAACTAGTTTGAATTACACATAAATTGCGAACGTCTCTCAGCAAGATCCTTAGCATGATTCGTTTTGCATATGAACCAACCCAAATCATTTTCTCCGAATTTTGAGGCTCAATCGGCTTATCGGATTGGAAGAGATTTCTTCCGTTGGAGTTGTTCCTTTACCATTTTGCTTCTCAGCAAGGTCAAAAGGGTACTGACCTTTGACGTTGTTTGTGCGAGTGGTGCACCAATAGTTCTCCCATGTGGTATGGGTGTAGATGAGTAAGAGCTGTGGTAACTCGGATACTATAGTTGGACTGCCACACGAAATAATCTGAGAACGGAAAAGTCGACCACTGTAATTGAATGATCGGAAGGAGAGCTATATAGTGGCGGAAATTATTCAAAAAGTTGGAAGGTGCTGCCTGAAGTGGTCGAGAGGTACGCAATCAAGTTTTTTTTCTCAATCAAAAGCACTGGATTCCGTATTCATGATACCAAAGTGACTTTGTCAGTTTTGCAAGAAGTTTGTCGACGATTTATTCAGCATAACATTCATTACAAATGGATGTCTTTTTTGTACTAAGTTTACTTGTCTCGATTCATCGCTTGTCCCATCAAATTGTTTCCTATTCTTAGAGGTTGTCATCAATCAGCTCATATCGAATTTCAAACGGATCGAACAATGACAGCTAATAATGTGCAAATTGACGACTTATTGAGTGATAGATTCGATAATCACGAGTGCAGCACCCCTCATGCAAATCCATCCAACAGAAAGATCCCAGCAGTAAGAATTATTACAGTTCGACGACTTATTCACAGATTATCTCCACTTTCACTAGCCGATATTCAACTGGGTGGATCAGTTATCCTGGCTATAGGCGAGTAGATGCTGTTAGCTTGTTGATTCTATGATAGAAGCATTTGAACAACAAAACGTCGAGCATACTAGCAAATTAAGTGTATCAAAAATATTGCAAAAATAACGGTCGCTGAAGATGTTAGTGGATGGTATGGTTGCAATAGCTTCGGGCTACTGAAAACGCTCTTTCGTTTTCGTTGTCGAAGAGGCTTTTATCCCCATTCCCCCCTCCCCCCTCCCCACCGTTGGCTTTGCTTCCCTTAGAAGTTTTGTCTTCTGGTGAAAAATATAGCGTCGGGGAACGTGGACACAACTTATGCCGTTGAATACCTTGAATACCTTGCACGGTTGCGATTTCACTGGTTTCGTCGTCCTCTCCATCGACGCAGCTGGCAATTTTTCTTCCATCCTGAGCTTGCCGCATTCAAGCAACACTATATAGACGTCGCAACGGATCTTCCCATCTTGTTGGCAGTCTGCCGCATGGTCGCTTGACCTCTCTTGGATTCGCTTGATCCGTCTATTGTCACTCATCCTGGCCACATGATCAGCTCATCTTTGTTTTCTTTTTTACATCTCTTCAACGATGTTCTTTACACAACATCTACAACGGGAATGTTCGTTCGCGACGTGTTGTAGTCTACTGATACCCAGCATATGCCTTTCCATGACTCGCTGTGTGGTCGCCACTTTATTTTCTTGAGTGAGCGTGGTATTAACTAAATCGTCGCTCATTTTTGCAATTTGTACTATCTATAAATACAGTTCCATGAGCTCCATCTTCCCACTATCAAGTTTCATGGTGATCTGAGGACAAAATGCGATCCTCATCCACTTCATTTTGCATTCGTGAATGCTCAGCCTTATTTCCTTGGTCTTATTGTTGAGCTCATTTAATAAGTCCTGCAGCTTTTCTGGGGCGTCTGTCACGAACACTATATCATGCGCGAACACAGGCATACGAAGTTCTTCGCCGCCAACATTGAAAGTGCCCGGAATCTTTATATTCCTTAGAACGCCTTCGAGTGCTGATGAGAAGGCTTTTGGGGAGCAGATATTTCCTTGTTTCACACATCTTCGGATTTTTTTTTACTTACTGGTGTTCTCCGTGTGCGATGCGAATAGCGAATCTTTGATGACTCGAACGAACACGGGACCCGACCCTTGATCGGAGAGGCTTTTGAGTACTACGTTGTGCTGCACCGAATCGAAGGCTTTCATATAGTCTTCAGAGAGTAGGCAGAGCGGCACCTTGTACTCCCTGCATCTTTATGTTAAATGATTTAGGGCGGAAATATGGTCGATCTTAGAAAACAGCTTTCGGAAGCCTGCCTGTTCACGTCTCGTGTCCTCATCGAGGATTGCTCCAATTCTGTTGTAGATTACTCTCATTAAAAACTTTGCGGATATTTGATAGCAGGCATATCGGATGATCTTCACGAGTGTCCTCATCGATTCCTTTTTTTCTGCGCCAGCGCTGTTCCCGGTCGTTTCCATTCCACCAGAATATTCCCCTCGTTTAGGCACCACGAAAACCGAGCGCCCGCCGCTTTTGTGACAATTTCGCCACCGGCTCGGATCTCTTCCACATGTGTTCGGTCAATATCTGCGGCCTTCTTTTGCTTCTTGGCGCATATCGTTTTTTTCGACCTCGATGGGTATTATTTCCGGTGCGCTTATGCTCATCAAGTAATAAAGTTGAAGCGCATTGCTCCCAATCACGTTCAACCGGGTGTGCCGATGAAGTGAGCAGCCAAAATTTCTGACAAATATGCCCATTCGTACATCGCTATATTCACATGATTATGAACTACCGTCATCTAAAAACTCATTCGCCGAACAAACTCTCAATCAGCCAAAATCTTTGAAAAAAATCTCAATTTTGATACCATTCAAAATCCCAAGTGCATGGGTGTAATATAATCCATAACATGCAATCAACGAAATAATTCTCCCAAACTATGAAATTGAGATTGTTGAGACTAGATGAATTTTCGGAATTCGGCGAGAAAAAAAATGTGCCAAAAATTCGGCTATAATTTGCCTTAAAATTTCGATGAATTTTTCAAAGCTGTCGCAAAATATGCCAAACACTCGGGAAATATATTCCTAAAATTTTCACGATTGAGGAAGTTTTAGTGAAGAAGCTATGAAGAATGAATGACACGTCATTGAGGATACATATATATAAAGCAAAACGAATGGATAGACATCGGAAAAAATATCAGTCGCAATTTTTTCGACAATCTAACGTCAATAAAAGAAGGAGGAAAATGATTGAGTTGCTTGAAATATTACCTATTTGACGAGGATAATTTTCGTATTGGAAAGGTGGAGAAATTTGCAATGAGAAATAAAACGTCAATCAATCAGAGATATATATTGCAAAAGAAATTGTAAATGAGATGCAATTCTAGAATTTCAAGTAAAATGAACTCATAAATCTGATTGGAAAGGGATGAACCGAAGAAATAGAAATATCAACATTCGATTTATGAAAATTTATGAAGTTAGCGTCATTGCAATATAATAACATGGTCATTAAAATGCGGTTGTTACTATCAAAAAATTGAAAATAGCTAAGAGGATATCTAAGATACGCGATCGTTGCTACCAATAACAATGATCAATGGTGTGAAGTGAAGTGGATAAAAGAGTGTGCAACGAAATAGATGAATTATTCAGGAAGGAGAAGAATGCCGCAAAAGCAGAAACTGCTCCCGTCAAGTGACTCGCTCTTCTAGTGAATAGGGCTAAGTTTCTGATGAGAGAAAAAAAAAATTACTCTACACCTCGCCATCAATGAAATAACGACGGCTAACCATGGACAAGTGGAAATCTTTGCACAACCAGTATAAATCATTCTAGCATTATTATTCCGACAACGACAATTTCGTGCTTAACCGTACGATGCGTCGTCTGCCATCTCATCAGTCACATCGGCCATCCGTCATAGGTTGGTAGTGAGTCTAACAAACATTGCTTATCACCTAAGAGTATATCCACAAATAGTTGCGCAACGCCACAAAGGTAATTTTAAGAAGATTTTCCGAACAACGCAAAGTTGGAGCCAAACTCAATGTGTGTCATATTATATATTGGTAGAACACATTTACCGCTATCAGTGATAGGTCGCATTTTGCTAGATTCAAAAGGAATAAAGATGTTTAACTCCTCAGGCTAAGTTCCGTGAATCCTTGCCCCTCCCCCCTCCTCCCCCTCACTGGGTTTTGGATATCAGTTTAATCAAATTTGGTGCTGGAGGGGCTGCTTAAAAAAGTTTCGGTCAACCAGAGCTGTCGTATCTTATGGATGTCACAATAACCGTGTAGATGATAGAGCTAGCGAATGCTACATCCGAAGAATTTGCAAAATTAATTCGGTGGATCGTAGCGTAAACGAGCTGAATAAGCATTCATAAAAGCATATGAACAACACAATTTGTCTTATAATAGAACGCAAGAATGCCAAACACTTCGGATGAAAGAAGTAAGAGTAAAAATGGTGGAAGAGGGATTTCCGAGGCTGAGATAGAAGTGTCCTAGAAGATCCCTAGAGGGATAGGTGACAGAAAGTGAGGAAATAGCTAATACCTTTAGCTAAGGCTTTCCACTCAAAATACCCCTAAGTCTTATAGTACAATAACCGATATAACAGCGGAAACCCTTCTCAGAGTCATTTGTTAATGTCATCAAAATGACTTCTTGAAGCAATTTCTTGAGTGTGCAAGAGGAAAGAGATTATTGCCAAGGACAGTCTACTAACTTATTGCGCAACAGCCTAATTAGTCCTATTCAATATCGTTTTTAGTCCCGATCGATCAACTTTTTCGCAATCTTGTAACCTGATGAGTTGATTCGTAAATTGAGCAAGAACATGCAATATGTTCGGCATCTGGCACCGAAGTGAATATAGCTACATATTGAATGAAGTGATGAGGGACGACGATAAGAGAAATAAAGGCAGAAGCAGATATGCAAATGACAGCAAATTCGATAATACGTCTTAAATTGGAAGTTAATGCTCAAGTGACAATATTTATTAACAGAAAACAAAGCGTGATGAAAAGGAGTAAGAAGAGGAAGGGGGGGTAGGGAAGGTTCCGCTGTCGCAGTGTTCCCAAAATTTTTCCCAAATTGGAGATGCGCAACTGAGTGATTCTGCTGATAGTGATATGATTTTCTCTTCCAAAAGTCTCGAATGATTTTGCTTTCGCATTTTCATCCGCTTAGAAATTCTACGTATTTATTAGCTTCTTTGCGAAGAAATGTTTAAATATCTTCACTCTGTACCCATACTAGTACTATGCTTGAACAAGCTTGCGAAGAGTGTGAGGTCGCCTGCGATCGACAACTCAAACGATTCTTCGGGGAGGTGATAAAGGTTTCCACAACAAATATTGTGTGCCATGTGACTTGATCACTTGATTGACCGGACTATCGAGCGTCGATGACGAAGCCGGTCACAATGCGCTTCCATTAGGGTACTGAGGCCCGTGGTTTTGCATTGTTGTAGCCAATAAGTGACGCTACCCCGCTGGTCAGGCGGGCAGGCCTTTTGTGTGCTATGTAAGGATGAAAATAGAAACGACTCAGCTCAATCGGATGCAAATCTAGAGCGTCAGGTGTTTGCATGTAGTTCAGAGTGATAAATGAACGAGCATATGACCTTTCGGTAATACAAGAGTTTTCGAGAGGTGAAGAGGTTAAAGGTCATAAACGATAAGAGCCCGTAAGCGTTTTCAATAAGATCAAGGTAATAAGTAACACTAAAGGGATCCGATCGATAGTAGACAATGCAGTCACACTTGAGAAGTTGAAGAATGCAGACTGTGAATTATTTAGTGAGTGCAGCTAATGGCAATGAGTGATTAGATTAGCGCACTCAATGAAAGACTGCAAACTTATATAGCAGGCAATGACTATGCGAAAGTATTTACCATTGGATGACGCAGCAAGCTTCTCTGCAAGTTGGAGGCTATTGACGTTAGCTGCTCGCTGTTGAAATGGTTGAGATGCTTTTTTGCACATTGGTGTTTCGTAATGAAAGTGGGAGATTTTTTCTCTAATTTACCTTACCTTAGACACCTTAGATATCGATAATCGGCGTGCTGTCCTTGTTTCAGTAGACAGCTCGGCGACAATATTTTGCGTGATTCTTCATGCGATTTTAGCCCAAGGATGGCAAATCATCCGCTGGCTAGGTGGACCATGACGTGTACCTTCCGTCATCACCTGGCCGAACCGATCCTAAGGAGCGGTGCTTTTGCGAGTCTTATTGCCAGTCTAACATCTCTGGCGAGAGATGGCCAAGCCGCGTAGTTAGACAGCTCAACTCCCCTCCCCCACCACAACGACGAGCCACCTCTCATTCTCCAATTCAAGGAAATGTGCTTCGTCCACCCCTGTTCGTGTCGACATCTGCGATGTGTTGAATAACCTATTAAACGTTTGCAAGCAATTCGCATAAAAATAAATCGCCGTTTGCATCGCCCAGCGAAATATCTTCCCACTTTACAAAATGGTCTCAATGCTTTCAATGAGTGATGAAATCTTCGCAGCTGGACATTGCTTCCAGCAAATAACAATTTTGTTGTGTTGATTATCACAGCGATTGCCTCCAACGATTCGACGAGAAACTTTTGCTATCATCAGATAATAGAATCGGCGAATTTGGAAGCAACATATGTCTCGCTTTTGTAATGCAATTGCGCTAAACTGACTATCTATGACCATATGAAGAGTGGCTAACAATATTTATTCTATATGTTTTGCATCTTAAATCCATTAAATATTATCGTAATGCGTATAATGCATATTGATATCCTCTTATGGGATATTATACACAACTGTGCTCAGCATATCTTACTGATGCGATCGAAATTACTGAAAACTTGGAAGAATATCAGGCTCATATAGAGTAACCCGGAATTGTTGGTTGGAGACTATGCATAAGATTGTGATGTGAAGTTGAAGGTGAGTGGTCTCGAACAATGGAAGTATCGCCAATTTGTCGATCAACGCATCCATCGACCCACCTCTATAAAACACCACCTAAACCTCTTCTACAAAAAAGGGTCCCTAATAGAATTCAGAGCCGAACTGCCCACATTTGGAATGAGCTCCATTTCGAAAAATGTTTCCATTTCCAAAAATCTCTCTACAAGTAGAAATAAGCAAGCAATCTCTCAATTCAATTCACAAATGCGCCCTCAACTGTCACAGTATATTACCGAAAAAAACTAACTTTCAACTCTTTCCGATGACGACTTCTGGAAACTCAGAAGAAGCTTGAGTGTGAGAACACAATTTCCCCTACCAGTTCGTAATAACAGTGCAGAAAATTCGGAAAAAAAAACTTTGCAGTTATAAATCATCTTTATTTACTATGCTAGCAAACGAGTGCATAAAAGCATACCTCAAGCACAGTGTCGGCTAGTGACTTTCAAGCATTCTTAGATGTGAATAGCGTACGCAAAAGGTAGAGCCACGCTCTAGCGGTTAGTAAATAATGAAAAAGGTGATTGATCTCAAGAAAACGATGAAAAAAGATTGGCCACAATTTTGGGGGCATTATATACGCGCAATTTCATTCACGTAGCTATTGTCCATTGAGAGTTCAAATCATATACACGTATACACATAAAAAAATACGGGTACATGCACCCATACTAAATGATGACGTCATATTAATGTCTTTGTGAATTTTAATGGCGCTAAGTACATCGACGACATACGGAGAGCTCACTGAATTGCTGCTTGGTTACCAAGAAAGTTTTCTTCCTAGCTGGGAAGAAAGCTTGTAGCTGCATTGAAAATGATATGGCAGTTGCATGTAAAAGATTTTTATGTAGTTGCATGGAGTACTCCATATCGGCGCTCTTAGCGCCATAAAACATCACGGGTATTACTGTGAAAGAGCGAATATCAGCAGTCTTATGGAATTCGACAGATCGACGCCGACCATTGGTGAATGGTTGAACCGTTAAAATAGTGCAGGAAATAGTTGAAAGGCCATAATTTTGAAGAAATTGGAACACGGTGATAAACTTGCCCGATGGATTCCTAACGAATAGCTTTGGAAAGTTTCATTAAAAGGGAAGTGATAAGTTGACACCGATAAGTTAACAACCCTACTGCTGCTGAGTTGTCGCCATATTCCGGAGTGATTTCGTCCCGAAATAAGCCGAATTTTTGTTGACGAAGATGACTTAACATCTTTCAACAATGTTGTTGTCGCCATTTGAACAATGGATTTCTTGTTCTCGCAACTCATCAGTTTCTCATTTCACTATCACTCGATATACCGCCATGGTTATTGACAGTTTGCTACGTTTATCTTCGTCATTCCTAGCCGGCTGGCTACTTGGCTAACTGCTATTGCTGAAATAAAATTAGAGGAAATGCAAGCGCATTGATCTGACGAGTTTCAACGCTGCCTTTATTTGAAATCTCCTTCAATAAAGCTTATTCTTGAAGATAAAAATCGGCCTTCATTGAGCACAATTCTTCGCTCATTTCTTTAATTATTTTTTTTCGATTTGAATGGAAATTCGATTCCAACCGAATGCCTATAGCTGAGCTATTGTGCTAAAATTTTCCAATAAAGGCAGCTTTTTTCAATTTCCGACGTAAAAAGTTCAATTCCATGAAACAGTAGAATATGTAAACAACGAAAGAAAGTGCCTCAATTGCATGCCATAAGAAAGAAAGCGAATGAGATTATAACAAAGATGTTATAAAGTGTTCCTGAAATGAAGAGTTAGACGACCATCAATGATTGCATTTTAGATCAACAAAACGCAGGATCGAAACTTTATCAACGAAACGTTTCTGCGTTACGAAACAATCGTCACCCGATCGTCGTAGGTGCAATACCTGATAGGAAGCAGAGAGATCTCACCACACAGCCGACCGAAATATGCTAATGAGGGAGGAAACAAATTACGTGACAGAAACAACAAGAACGGCCACCAATAATTTAACTGCAGAGTTTGATGAATCTTTCAGCGAACATTCATATCTTGATGCCGATCGAGGATTGGCAACGCCTCTTTGATGTTTCTAAGTTGAATGTTGCACTTATTTGTAAGGAAGGATGCACTTTCGAGAGGTGACCTTAGTGCATTTTAAGCATCTCCTATAGTGGCTTCACAGATGCCCTATAGAGGCGATGGAAATAAGCGGAATTATTTCGTTCTCTAAGGTGAGGAAAGTGCTTGATAGCAGCTTCGTTACTGATGAAACGTACAATGATTCGATATCAGAGGTATCCAGTATTGCTGGGCAAAGGTTCAAGGATCTCAGAATTCGTAGCAGTTTAGCAAGCATTTCGTTCGTCTTATGGGATGAAGTGGAGAATAATGTTGCTAGAAGGATTCTCCATAGCCTTCTGATACCGTCGGAGCCTTATATAGCCGATAGTTCATTAGTTTCGCTGGTATGTTTAGTCGTGCGACCGATTTTATGGCAATTATACGTGTAATAACAAACGTATCGTTAGCGTTATGAATGCAATATATATGCATCACTTCCGAAAATTTGATTTTAAATACATTATTGTTGATTGAAGGCCAATGTCATGATCAAATTTTAATAAATCTTTTGCGATGCCTATGGGAGATAACTGCTGACGGCCTGCAGAGTAGAAAGGGGGGGGGGGGGGGGGGGGGGGGGAAACTGGGGTT
>JAARMF010000575.1:11288-47121 GCA_022844705.1 Toxascaris leonina | reverse complement strand
GTCGACCGAAATAATTTTTGAATTTTATTTCATCTGAGCCTTCAACACAGCTGACTTTGTAGCCGTTACTGTTAAGTACCGACACAGCATGATCAGTTGTTTGTTGGAGACTTTTAGAGGATTGGTTTAAGTTGACGGAACGCACTGTGTTCAAAAAGTGAGAGACAACATTGCGTTTGATGAGGGTGGGGTGGGCTGACTTCTCATTAACAATCATTAACGATCTGCAAACGCTAACAACATTCTCCAAGAAAATCGACTTGGAAGTAAATTCATGCAAGAGGAAGTAGATGAGAAAAACCTTTTCTGCAGAAGGCAAAATACAAGTGGATGAAGGTGATGATGACGAATTGTTGGACTGTATCTCTCTTAGACGTCAACTAGATCGAAATAACGCCCGAAAGTGCGAGTTCATACGAAAACGAAGACTTGACTGGATCGTCTTCTACAACAATCGCACCGCATCAACAGATTAGAGATAATCGATGATAACCAGAACCATTATCTCCAGAACAGCAGTGCTTTCGGTAATACTCTATGCTTGTGAAACATGATCGACACCGAAACGTGATGAAGAGAAATTTCCGGTAGTATCAAAAGCGATGGAGCGAAGAATGTTTGATGTCATCAGCATGGACCGGAATAGCAGCGAAGAACGGCGACGTAGATCTAGAGTTCGGGACGTGATGCCGGAAATGCGTGCAGCAAAGAAGAAAGGTAGAGAGGTCAGATCGCATGCAGATCTGACAGCTAGTGGACCTGCCGTTTCAGAAACTAGATACCACGGGACCAAAAACGACCATGCGGTATGCCGCAAAAGAGGTGAGATGAGCCACTGGTAAGGATCTGCGGCTTGCGCTGCAAAGGAAAGGTTCAGGAGAAAAAATGAATGGAACTCGACAGATCCGCGCCAACCCATAGCGATCCCATGGATCATGGATGTTCAGGACGGATATTTGTTGAGGACGTAAAGCGGCAAATGCCTCTTACTTGCTCGAATAGTAATTAAAAGATATGCCAAGCTTTGACGACCAAGAAATTTGGATAAAGGAACCTCATCGGCAATAAAGTGATTATGAGTTCCGTTCACAGAAATTTGAGGTAGAGCGGAGAAGAGGTTTGATGTTTAGAAGTGCTGATTTTTGATCTTTACAAGAGTGTGTTGCCGAAAGTGAATCCTTATGTCTAAGTACAAAAGGACAACAAGCGCTGTCCTAAGATATACAGGTCTTTTGAAGGGTTTCTTTTGATGCAATCCGACTATGAGCCAACCAATCGCAATGCTTTTTATGAGGATATTCACAAATTTTCGCACTTTCCGCATTTCAGGACGAAGAGTACAACATTGTATCCCATAGGAGATCGTTGTAATAAAAAGTACACCGATGAATTTCTATAGGCTATTAAGCGTAAAACGGGAACACATACCGTAAATACGAAAGAAATGCAATTATTGGGAGATATAAGAATCATTTTGTTAAATTAAATGCGCAAATTTGATGACAACGAAAGTGCTCGGGAAGAAAGTTCACAGAAATTGACCAGTGGTCATTAGCTTAGCAATAGGTCATGCTCAGTGCTATTGGGGCCATGCATTTGAGTTCGATAAAGACACGAGAGCTTGGAAATGAGTGGCAGCATACGCAAATACCTTCGTGGTCTTGATACCTTCATCAATAACTTCGTTGTCTACTGCTTGTAACCGAATACCATCTGTCTTCAATATGCATCCGTGAAATATCCGATTTTCACAAGGAATTCATCGATTCTTATGATCCCTACGAGAGAAACTGCTGCGATCGTTCTGGAAATTAGCCGTCGATCCATGAAGAGTGTAGCAGAACACTGATTATGTGATTTGGTTATGTGATATCAACGAACATCTTGCAAACATTGGTTATGTGATTCGAAAAACCGCCAATAAGATTTAAAACAGGAACAAACCTTAAAATGCTCAATTTGGAGACAAGTTCGCCGTATCCATTGAAGCAGTGCGCCAATCCTTCTATACTCGTTGAGATCGTGAAGAAATTTTTTTGCGAGAAAGAGCATGAGATAATATGACATAATGTAGGTATACTGTGCCGATCTGAATGTTTCCAGCGAACGGAACGATCGAGCCATCTATGCCCACGGGCAACTGCAATATCGATGACCACCGTCGAAGGAAGTCAACACATATACGGATTGAAATGCTGCCGGTTGAAGACGTGTACAGACAGGCTGCAGAATTGCAGAGGAGCCGGGCGCACTTTTTACGAACGGCGCATCGAGCAGAGCTCGTGCTCGGCAGAAGATACGTATTTTGAATTAGTTCATGCATTACCGAAGTTGAAGGTGGTTAGTTGGCTGTTGCGATAGACGATGGTTTCGTTAGGTGTGCGAAAAGGTGTGATGCAAGAAAACGTGTTGTTCTGATCGAAGAAAGAAACTAGAGTATTGCCATGAAGCTCTATCAAAGAATCTGTTAGACCACTCACTCACCCGTGGACCTCCGGATCGCTCGTGCTCATAGTGATAGCGCAGAAGGCCAGAACAACTCTGCTATTGTAGTCTCACTCGTCGCTCATTTCATAGGAAGAAACTCCTCGATGATCCAGTTTGTCCCCTCAAACGCACCTGCATTCCTGTGGATATCTGATCATCGGCGCGACGATGGCAGATGATATCGACCGCACTGCCCCTCCCCCCGCCCCCTCCCTCTTCTCCATGTGGACAAATCATCATAGATGGTGCTTCCCAAGCGAGCGGAGAAAAGTACTAACGTTAGAGGGGCTATCAGTCATGCACGGCACAATGGAAACCCTTAGTGCAGAACGCGCAGGAGTGATACGTGAATTGGTTTCTGATTTCTGATAGGGAAGCCATCCTGGTTGCAATCTTAAGTGGATTCTAAATAAGTGTCCCGATCTCCTGTCTATTACATCCTCCCCTTCTTTGCTTCTATGAGGATCAACTTCCTTGAGGTACTGAAGCTAGATCGCCTTAAACAATAAGTCAAACATGCCACCATGACATCAAAGAGAACGAGTTATTTGAATGTGTTTCGGGAATAAACAACCGCACGATTGCCGACCTTTGTAGTTTGATCGGTCCTTCAGACCGCTTGTAGTCTGATCGCTACATGTAGTCAGAGGTGCGATTTCGATCAATATTGCCACGTTGTTTTTCGTGAATTTTTATGGTCATAAAATGTTGCGGTGACATCATCCGTCGAAATCTGCAAGCATATGATTATATGTTTATGTATGTGGGCGTGCGTACTTATATGAAAGATTTATTTGTGAAGATTTGGTGCACTAGATACACTGAATGGTTTGATTGGCGTGTAGTATTTGTTGTACTATGATATCGAAAACCAGTTTCATTGCCATTGCGCACTTTGTTTGTAAGTTGTGAGACTTAAAAGCTAGCACTGAAACCATTCGGGTGTTGTTGTTCGAGCACCGCCGGTTATTTAAGCTGTTTTAATAATATTTCCACCATCCTTTACCTCAAAACAACCATTAAGGAACTTTACCGCTTGGAGCACTTTCGATATAGCAATTGTATTTCCCACTCGTCGGTTAACTCCTCGTGTGATTTATGGATAGCGAATGGTTGAAAATTAACCGATGGTTGATGAAAGTGTTAGATGTAAACACAAATAGGGCATTATTTAGTTATTTCTTTAGACGGCTTTTATTCGTTTATTGATGAAGACGGTTTTTTTTTTTTTTTGGTTATCGGTTCAGCGGTGCTCTTCTCTTACCGTCTAGTTTTCTCGTTTCGCCTAGGTTCTATATATTTACCCTTCGTGCGACATTAAAACATATATAGATAAATAAATAACAGCGAGGTTTATCGTGCAAAGAAGAAGTCCCGATCTTGTTTCGATTGTTCGGCAGAGTGCCTTTAGAAAGGATTCAGATTTTCGTGGGGGGGGGGGGGGACGGGGGAGGGGGAGGTGAAAACACTGATTACCTAAGGTTTGACTAAACCTCTACCTGACAAGTTATGGTCCACGTAAACCCCACGAGGTTTTCATGATTGAATTTTAAAAAACATAGATCGCATTAGATACCATCAATCAGTCGAACATGTTTAATTTCCTCATCAAAACTCGTTGTTGATATGTCTTAATCACTGAAATGATTTCTTAACAGATTCTAGTTGATATCTTATCAGTAATTATTAACTGCAGCCTCACCTTATCATTGAAGGGTCTATCTGATGAAGAGATAATTCGTTGTGGAATTCAGCGCTGCACTGAAGTGATAACGAATGCGAATAACACCATTCACTACTCTACTACGCTTCATTGATAACCATCATTGTTGCATGAGCATTCATTCCATTGTTCTCTATCGAACATCTCATCGAAGATTTCACAAATTAAGAGGTATTTCATTTATTATTCCTTCTATATCTTCTATCAGTCGAGAATGCTATCAAATTGCTTATTTGCATTGCTTGAAACTATATCCTTTTCCTCATGAAGAGCTATGAAGGGGGAAATAAAGGGAAGCTTTATTAACGTTTGACTTGAGCTTTATAAGATTGGAGTATTCGATGAGAAGTGTACAAAAGATAAGAAGTCCTACCGATAGCTCCTAGAGATCCTAGAGATCTTTCGTAGATTTTTTTTAGTCTACATCGTTTGGAAGCTTTTTCGTTTTTTGCCTTGCCCTCGTCACTGTCAATGGATGAGTGAAAGAGGGATTTGAGTGGCACATTAGTAACATGCCACGGTGGAAGGAATGTTTTTTGGCATGTTGGCATGATTGATGATGGATTCTTTTCCAGACATTCTGATATACGAATAAAACTTCACCTCGAACTTAAATTCAGATTTGAGGTGTTGAGCTCGTGAGGAAAGGTTTCAAATTTATATTTGCTTGATAGGAGTGGGGGAGGGGGGGGGGGGGGGAGGGATTGGGGGAAGACACATTGGCTTCGTTGCTTATCTCTGTTGTTCCTTCCTTCATAGTGTCAAATTTCTCTTGATATTGCTACTTGTTATCGGTTGTTCAACTGCGTCCTATAACTATTTCCACCATTCGTTTCTTTGATGACTTTCTTGCGTTTCGTTGGGTGAATAACTTTGGGAGGCAAATACCGGAAATACAATGGATGTACCGTGCGCTGTCAAATAAGCAGAATATTTTTCCTCGCATATTTGCTGCATTTTCATCAAATGATAAGCGACCGAAGTAGAAGCACTCTAGTTTCTAAACTGGCAGATCTCACAACAACCGGAAGCAATAGATGTTTCACGTCTGCGGCGTGAATAATTCTTGAATAGATAACAAGCGAAGCGCTATGAGCATCGTATACATACATCTTAGTGCTTCCTTAAGTGGCGTGTACTCCTAGCAAGTGCTACGCTTGCAGTAACCTTTCTTAGAGATTGTTTGTCAATCCGACGTCACTGGTAATTGGCACTCAGGCTGAGATTTGCAATTGCAATGAGTTCCCGAACTCTGTTACCCCAACCCGAACTCTTGCTTCATCTACGAACGTTTATTGTGATTTTCAGAGTCGCTCAGTCTATTTCGTAGTCAATATAGAGCGTTAAGTATGGCCGATGAGCCAGCGGCAAAGATCACTATCGATGCGGAAAAGTTCTTTAAAATGGAGAAAATCAATGAAAACATCTTCAGGTATGTCGTCGTTTTTCGAGTATCGCTTTACGTCTTTCATCCGGAGGGGCTTCTCGTTATTATAAAACGCTTACGGAAAATTCATCGTGGTTCAGGTGGTTTGTTCGGCACTAAGACGTTTCTGATTATGTTATGGGCGATAGGTGGATATCCCTTATGAACTCCCTTCTAACATAGGTTGTTCGCATGCCGTATACCTGTCACGACTCATAGGCAGCTTGACGTATGCCGTTCGAAGAAGCTATGACTATGTATTGTCTTTCAAAAATGAGGTAACCGTAGACGAAGAAACTTCCAATTGAATTGGCTTGTTGAAGGTATACCATGAGGATTGCTTATTTAGATCTTCCTACTTACGACCTGGTTCACCTCGATTTCCGGTTGTTTATGGTGGTCTTCTTTTTGCGCAGTCATTAGCAGCAGCTGAGGAGACCGTTCCTACGGAAATGCGAGTTCATGCAATGCATTCGATGTTCGTCTTAGCCGGTATTTTTCTGTTACTTCATCACTCATTCGTTTTTTTTTTCGCAGCTTTGCTTTATTATTCTTTCTCTCTCTCTCCCCCCCCTCCCCCTCCCCCTCCCTTCGCCTTTCCCCTCCCTACTTTGAAGTAAATTTAAATAAAAAAGTGCTTTAACGGCTGCCTTGGACGATTTGTGCAGATGGCGAAAGAATGCAACTGTACTATAGAAGTTCCGAAAATGCGGATTATGTGTTAGAGGTCCAAAGCTGAGCACTAGGCTCATAAGTATACGCCCCCCCCCCCTTTCACCCATGGCAGTGTGCATTATGCTGGTCATATAAGCAGTATTACGCATGGTTCGTGTACAACTTGTGATTCGTAGATTTTGATGCTCATATATATTTATTCAGTGCGGCAATTTATGGGTGGTGATGTCGTGATCCTCGCGAAGTTTCTACTTATGAAAGGCCTAGGCTATATTTCCATCATAGTGACGTTTGCTCAGGAAATAGATATTAGGTCGAAATTTCGTTTATGATATGAAAGTCTTGACTGTCGAGTTAGTTATTTTTTGTGCTGTATAGCAGCTAGTTTTCCAAAATGAAGTGATGTTTTCGTGACCTTTATAGAAATAACAAAGGTCATGCAGTCATTTGAGTATCAGAGGAAATGCGATCAATACGAAGCTGTTTTACTGTATTTGAAGCTTGAAGCTTATTAGTGGGTGGTCCCAAACAATTTCGCTAATAATTGAATGATATCATTGGAAATAAAATGAATTGTTCAGCGAGTATTAAACAACCGATCGATTATCATGTAAGAACGCTACGTGATGGTCGTAGTTTTTGCTCGAGAGCAGTGGACGCTATACAAAGTGGGACGACGGTTTTTACTTGTCAAATTTCGTTTCATGTGGTAGGCCATATTTTTAGCTTAATTGTTATCTGACTTTCCGTTTCCGTACGGAGATTTTTTATGGGCGTTCTCATTAAGGTGGTGCGGGATGATTTGTTGGAGTGCCTTTGGGATATTGTGGTTTTTTTTAAGGGTAGGGGGAAAGTGAGGGTAGCATAGGGAGTGGGGTATTGGAGTGGTTTTTAGTGAGCTGATCAACCTTGACCTCAGGTTTTCGTCGATGTCTTTAGATGAAAGAAAATTAAGTATTTAGCTCGTCTTTTTGAAGGGAAGATGATAAACACTTCATTTTTATCGTCCTTTGGTGAAATTGTTTGTATATGCGAATGGAAGGAAATTCGATGGGATTGGAGTTGGTAGAAGCTGTGATTCCTTCTTGTCAGTGTCACTTTCTTATCATTCTCGCTTCCCTCCTATCACTCTAGCCCCCTTATCAATCTCGCCCCCTCATTTTCACTCTCGAACTAGATTTGTAGTTATGGAAGAAGCAAGTGACATCAGCAAGTGACCCGTTATCACTTTTACAATTTAGTTTTCTTTTGGAAATATTGTTCAGTGCAGGAATAAGACATAATTGAGCTGAATCTCTTGGCATGTTCCATCCTTATATTGCAGGGCTCAACGCAATAAAATCTCATGCTGAGACAGTGGTGTTGACTTTGTGTTAGTAACCGTCCGTTGATATTTTCATGTCCTTTATGCTAGATGGAACACCTAAGCACTGAGCATAACTTCGTATGTTGTTTCAGCCAGAAGAGGCAGCAGTAGCGCATCAGATTGAAATGCCTTCCGTAGTCGGACCTGAAGAATGTCCCGAACTTTTTCATGGTATAAGAAGGATTCTCAACGATGTGGATGAGGGTCGATATATAATCGACAGTTATCGGAAGGAGCGCCTGCGCGACCGCCTGATGGAACGAGATAAATTGGAAGAGCCACTTTTTGAAGTTTGTGGTTTTGAAAGCATTTTCAGTGGCCATGGTACCCCATCCTGACCTCAGTAAGGTACTCCTTCTTGACTCCAGTGTGGTACACCATCGTACCTCAGTGATTTTTTCGCAGGAGGCATTTGTTAGGGAGGAAATTATTCGTCTGCGTTTTTGGCATGAAACAGCAATGTAGGTGACTCTTGTGAAGTGTGGAAACAAACGTTTTTTTCCAGCGTATAATAGAGAACAAGAGATGAGAGGGGGTTATTTGGAGATGCGCTGGGCGGTTGCTGAGCGGTCGTCTTTCCTGCTGCTCAGCTCGACGTCGTGGAAGGGTCTCGAAAGGACCGTCAGATATGGCGGTCGCCTGCGAATATGCAGAATAAGCAGGCGTGAACCAACCGACGGCGACATTCATTAGGGTGTGACTGGGATTGGCGGTGGCGCACCAACACTTAAAAAATGGTCACATTACCCAATGACGGTTTCGCATCACGGCGAGTACGATCCGCCGAAAAAGATCGCAGCCCCTGCTGCCTTGCAGGTACTTCGTGGAAGAAGAAAGGCTAGGAGAAGGAAACTCCGAATAACCGAAACCTACGTCGCCAGCAGGCCGGCCACCAGGCGATGTACTACTGGCCACGGCAATATGGAAAGCAAGAACGCGGCAGACTGCCAACAAGATGGGGTTTCGACTTCTACATGGCACTGCTAGGACGCGGCGAGTTCAGGATCGAGAAAGATGGAAAAATTGCCAGCTGCATCGATGGAGACAACGACGAAATCGATGAAATCACAGCTGTTCAATGTGGTCAATGTGGTAATAGAGAACAAGAGATGAGAGGGGGTTATTTGGAGATGCATGTTTATTACCCTTTATCCGAGATGAGTTCATTTATCTTTTCGGAATAAAAGAGGAAGTAGTCGGTCAGGAGCAGAACGATCAGTTTGAGTTGTTCATTTTGATCGGAAGAAAGCGTCTGTGGTTTATTCTTTTCACTTCGCGCTTCTTGATAGACTCTGTGGGTGCACAAATTTGTAGGCATTTTTAGCCGCTAGTTTGCTGATGGATGCAGAAAGGTGGTAATGTCCTGAGGGCATAAAAGAAGACTCGAGGGTTTGGGGCGCCATAGAAAATCCCTAGAAGTTTGGAGAGGAGAGCGGCAAAATATTTCTAGCATGAGCAATATTTCCTATTAGGTTGGTGATTTCTGGGAGCAGGCAAAACATGGGATGGTATATACCAAGGTGTAACATGAGAAAGGCCTTCTATGGTTCAGAGCGGAGGGCAGAAATGCTGTGGTGTTTAGGGAGTAGACAAAACATGAAACGGGATATACCAAGATGCTGATGAAAGCGCTACATTGGGCATTGTCTGTGCGTAGCTGTCGCATTCATGTATAGATTTAACTGGGAGGTTACTTGTACTGTCTAGGGAATTTGTTAGAGCGAACTCTGGCTTCAAGAAACATCACATAACCTAGACTGTTTCTGGGATACTACCTGCTTGTGGCTGACTAAGTTTTCGAATTGAAGTGATGGGCGTTGTTGCAAGGCTGCAATCGGTCGTGCATGTTGATGGAGAAAGGATTTCTGCATAATGCGTTTAAGAGAAAGGTTCGGAAGTGTCTGAGAGCAATGAATTTTCAGGAAATCGACAAATCCTTTCTACTTATAGTGGAAGTAAGGGTCTACTGGGTGCTTGCACATCCATCCCTCATGCCGATGGGAAATATAAATTCCCTAGACAGTACAAGTAACCTCCCAGTTAAATCTATACATGAATGCGACAGCTACGCACAGACATTCATTGAGACGTATGATGGTGCTCAGGTTTGCTGAGTGATGTATATAAGGCGGAATTCTGTTCTGAGTCATGTCAGACCATGTAGTTTTATTGGATCCTTCCATTATCGTACAAAAGAAATCATTATTTCCAGATGCGACCAACGAATTTGGAGCAGTTTTTAGCGATAAAGCCAACAACAAAAAAATCATTTGTTTGGGTGCGATCGTCTCAGAAACTCGCCGATGATCCACGAATTCATCGTATGATGGCTCTTTATAATACTGACTCAACATTGGCGGGTGTTGCATTGAAAGCTCATCAAAGGTACGTCTCAATTATGTTGTATAACGGGGGAGAGAAGGGGGGGGGGGGGGTTTGAGGGTTCATTCGCTGTTTTTGGCTGATTTTAATTATGTTGTTCGGGTGGGTGTTTTGCCTTTTCAGCATAGGGCATTTTCAGTCATGGTTTTGTTCCTACACAAGTTCTATCTCTGGATCATTGTGTGTGGTTACATCGCAATGATTTTCGTGCGGACGAGTGGATGTTGTACGAGAACTCGACTGCTATTGCAGGTTTGTGATCTATCGTGACTCTTACAGAGAGTAGAAAGACCTAAAATTTGAAATCCTCTGTTCTATGTACTGAAGCATCCATATAGTTCGATTTTTTTTCGTTCGAGTTTTGGTGCATGAACTGTTGCCATTGTTCAGGATAATTGAACCAGTAGTATAAATCGAAGTCGTTTGTACTAGTTATGCTAAAGACGTGGATGTCGCTTGTCATTGAAAGCTGCTCTTAAAGGGGAAAAAATGTGGAATTATTGGTTATTTGCTAAAGCTTCTTATGGCACTTCGAGATTTTCGACTGAGAATTGAGGATATTCCACATTCAACTCCTAGTGGTGTGTGTTAAAGAAGTGTACCGGGACTTGCTTTCTGTTTTGTTCTTCGTGTAAAACCAACGATGTTCCTGATGGTGTTGTCAGCGTAAAAGGCTACTTGTTGTAAGCGTTGAAATTGCTACTGCCTACGACCTTCACATTCTACAGAAAGGTCAACCGATCGGAATTCCTTCATTGAATGGCGTCTGTGAAAAATGGTATGGGGGACACCTCGGCTTCCGATGCATGTTTTCTTAGGATAGGAAGAGAAGGGGTTTTCTTCATGGACGGTGCTTGAAAAGTTGTTGCTTTTGTGGACCTTGTACTTACTTGGATTTCCCATCTATTTCATTGGATCGACCTCTATTTCATCGTAGGTAGCGTATTGTTATAAACTCGCCGGACAATGCAACGAGTGCTCTCAAGGTTTGCGGTATAGATATATTGACGGCAGTGTTGAGATGTCGCATTTCTTAGAAGGTTTGCCGAGGGTCATCTGTGGTCCCGTGACGCCTCAATTCTTCGAAGCCTGTCCAATTTCCTTTCAAAAGATCATATTGCTAGAGAAAATCTGGAGTGTGGGGAATCGATTTTGGAATCAATTTTATGCGCGTGAAATATTTTTCATGAAGGTTGAAAACATTGAAAAGCAGATTCGGACGATACGTTCAATTGCTATGGTTCTACTGTCAGTGAATCGTTGTGTATTATAGCATAAAATACGCTACTTGCCACCTTCGGTCAGCTAATATATGCTTATGTGAAAATAGGTTCAGATTTGGCCTTATTGAGTCATGAGCTATTGCACTTGTCTATAAGTAGGTAGGTATTGTTTGATAAATTGTTTATAGGACAGTCAATTTCAGTTGCACGATGTGGAACTTTGGAGGTGGAGAGGATCCTTTATGACAGACTGGTCCATTTGAACTCTGCGGAGGGGGGGGAGTGAACACTGTTAAATGCTTCACTCTCCCATAACAAAGTTGTTTTTCAGCTAGTGGTCGCGCATTCACTGAGGGTCATCTATGGGCCCGTGATGGTCGCCTGGTATGCAGCACTGCTCAGGAATGCCTCATACGTTCAAAGATGTCGAAATCCAACTTGTAGCATAGATTGTCCGTTGCTGTTCTTGTACGTAGTGATATTATAAAGTTCAGCGGTTGATGAGTCATTCAGGGCTTGGAGGGACCAATCCTTGGAGTGTATTGTTCATTATTTATCAATTTCCACTCCATGTAGCATATAGCTGTCCTCTGTATAGGAAGGGAAAAGTGCGGTCATCCTTTTGCTCGAGGTGGTCATCTAGTATGAAGCATACGCAGCTCTGGAATATTTCGGTCTCAATGCATATAGTCTCAAGGATACACTCGAAGATTCCCAAATCAAGCCCCATCCACGCTTTTTGTATAGTCATGCAATATAAGAGGTGTAACAAGAGTATTTCACGCCTGTGAAAGCAATCTGCGAGTTCACTAAAAGCAATATAACTGTCTAATTAAAAAACGCTAAGAATATAAGCAACTTTTGCGCATCTATAATGCATAAGTTTGTGGTACTTCACGCGAAGTAGGTGGTCTTCTTCAATAGTTGCTCTATACGGATACGGTGAACACATGACTTTCGATCTCACAAGCATTCTCGCCACGAATGTGATACATATAGCCTCGATAGCCCCAACTGAAATTAGAAAAAATATGCTGATTTGTTGTATGTAAACGACTCGACAGGTTATCTATAGGAAGATTTGGGGATCGTAAAGAGAGGTGCATGAAAATGTTTCTGTGATTCGTGCTCTTTACTTCTGTCTAGAGCTGCCGAAATTCAGTTTGGAACTACGAAGTTCCGACTTGTGCTTATCGGAAGTGGTCGGAGGATCCTCTTTCGAGTCATCACATTTTCTTGGCCAAGTGGGTGAAAAGGCTATAGATTCTTATTGCAGATTTGTTCCGTTAAGTGGAGCTCCACCATCTATAAACGCGAAATCTGTAGCGAAGCGTAAGGTGCAGTTCCGTTGTGCTCTTTATTGGGACCCCCAATAGGCGGCGAAAATCAGATGAATTTATTGGCATATTCATCGTCATTTTGAGCCTAGGCCATTAGCAGTGCTGTGTCCAGTCAACTGATTCACTTTTGTTGCCATTCGGACCGAGTCGTCCGATGCAAGATATCGCTAGGACAAGAGCGAGCTGCTTGAACGCAATCATGTCATCCAAGCAGTCGTCGGTGGGGTTGGCCGCACTATTCTTGTCTCAAGCTCAGCCAGTCGCTTACTTCATACTAACAAGTCTTGCTTCATTGCCTACTTGCCTCTGTCAGGATGCAATTTTGATGTTCACAAAAGTTTCTCACTTAAGGCCGATCGAAATCGGTTGAAGATCGGTGGAGTGGATAGCGAAACGAAACACTGAAGAGGGATGGGGATGGGGCGTGGGAATGGGGTGGCATCATATACAACTTTGCCAACTTTCCGCTTTATACTTATTCATTCAGTTATTCTCGATCCTGTAGGACTTTACGGATGTTGTACTGCATATTCTAGTCTGTAATAACTGACTTACTTGGTTCCCCAACTGTTCTTTATGATCCAATATTTGTGGCTTTTAGTTTCGCCGTATCCAACAATCACCCAAGAATGATAGGATGGTGACTTTAAGCAATCCTCTTTCTTTGGCCGGAATATTCCTCTTTGATAAAAGTGTAGCTGTGGCGTTATTTTAATACCTGAATAAATTGGAGTAGTTGAACATAATGTAAACGTCCAGAAAATGTTCTTTCGATGACTAAAGGATCCATTCATCTTTCGTAGTCAATCAAAACGGTGAAACAAGTGAAGTGAAATAAACTGTGCTCATTGAAACGAACTTTGGGAACCACTTGCAGAAGCTACAGTCTTTCCTCTGCCGTGTCATTTACAACCCCTCAAGTTCTCTCCTGAACAACTCGTGGGTTCAGCTTCAGGTAGCGGGGAAGTTTTTCCGCAGAACGTTCCCTTACTAGACGAAGCAAAGTTCTGGAAGTGCGGGTGACAGACTGCTGCGCCTTATGAAGTTCGTCATCGTAAATCTGAGAAGTTTGGCTACAATTTCAAGGTAAGAGAGAAATTTTTTTGCACCAAATAGTGCCGCATCGTTGCAGATTGAGCTCCGAAGCTTTTTAGCAACGCAGCAGCAACTAAGAAATTTCAGTTCGTGACGAAGGGAAAGCTGAGTTTTGTCCTTTTTATCTGGAGTTCCCATTTCAGGGCGTCAGAATGGCGCCAATATAAGTTGTGAAACAAAAATACTTAGCAGAAAACGGTTACAGAAGTCTGCACGAGCCGCTATAATCGCCTAAAGGTGCCGTGAAGTTGCGTTGTGTGCATCCTCATAGGCCACAAAGGCGTGCTTGATTTCCTTGAGGAGTGAGGAGGACTCCGAAGTATGCCTGTGGTTCAAAGGTTTCTTCAGTTTTCTTTCATCCTGAATTTTCTCCCCTAAAAAAACATTTCTTGAGCTCTATCCTCCCATCCGAGTACGGAGAAGGTCGACGGAGAGATTACGAATCGCTTTCGCTCACTTCAGCGCTCCAGCAGTTCATTCTTGAGGCGCTGCTGCCTTCCCCACTCTCCCTGCACTCGTTTTGACGCAATGTGAGATGAATGTGAAGCTACTAACGAGCCGAAACTGGTCCATGGCTGTAAATGTGTCGAGCGATATCGTCCGCAGTAGGTCCGACCTTCTGAATTTGTTGTGCGTAGATCGATCCGTTCCCAATAGGACATGTGTCTTGTTTTGAGCCCAAATATGGATATTGTTTTTCCGTGACAAGACCTTTGTGTGTCGCGAGACTGAAAACAAAACATGCAGCGTTGTGTTAGCTTCGGTCAGCTTATTATGCGCTTTATGCTTTGTGAATCAATCAGTATTAATTTGAAACGATTTTGTTTCTATATTATAGACTGAGAGCGAGTTAATCTCTCGAATGGTCGTCAAAAGATCCAGAGAGAACGACGTGATAAAACGTCGAAATACGATGATTTGACTACAAGAAGTATACGCTAAAGAAGCACTCTAAAACAAGGGATAACCTAAAGTCCATCTAGATAGGTAACCTCATAACCTCCGCTACGAAATTTGTGTGCTACTTCAATTTGAACTGATGCTACCAAAACCGAATGAAATCATTGTTATTTGCAATGGAGTTGCAAATAAATACCAGCATTATTGCACCGATTACTGCTGAGAGCAGTAGTAGGGTTGTCTACCACTGCGTGAATATTAAGTTCGTGCAAAGATTACTAAGGCCAGAGGTATTAACGCGGTTGAGAGCAGTATGCATGCGCGACAATAGTAACGGTAGTGACAGTAATAGTAACGACTAAAAATAAGCATTCCCGGGTCTTCGCATATATCGTTCCCCAGTCTGATATCCGTATGGTATTTTACGCTGCAGCGGTGAAAGTGACCTCCCATTTGACGAATTCCTCAATCATCACCAATTAACATACCCACCTTTCCCTCAATAAACGCTTCCAGATTAACCGCTGACCTAAAGATCCCGAAGGCTCGATCGTTACAGGTCCTTTATTGATCCTTAGTATGACAGTCGCTACCTCACCACCAGAACTACTTGGTCCCACGCCTCAAATTTGAGAGTAATGGTTATTGTCACTGCATAAAATCATGTTCGCGGGGTGATTGCGTATTCGCATGTTTTGTTGGAGTCGCTTGAGAATCGTTGGCGTTTTGAGTTCTCCTTTGTGTTCTTTGAGCTCTTATTGCCATTTGACGCAGTGATTTTATTGCGAAGAACTTGGCTCTGCCTTAAGAGTGTCTTCTTTATGGCCCATATACGTAAATACTGTTAGCCGACAACCCCTGGGTTAGTATTTACAGCGCTTTATCCCGTAAATCTTTCGTACATATTGATGACACCGATGAAAGAACATAGCATCAACCTACGTTCTATGTCGCCACAAAACCATCATGACTATTCGTTGGGAAGGTGATTTTATTAAGGGAGCGCCTCGAACTTTCAGAAGAAGAATTCTGAACGAGTCTTCTAAGAGCTGACTCCTTCCATCAGGAGATGTTGGAATCGGTTAGGTGACTCTTTTTCCTTCAACATTCGGGTGACACTCGAATACGCTCTATTTCACACAGCAATACTGTTTTCCGAGAAGAACTAACAAGTATGCGGTAACCGTATAACCAGAAACGCATCCATTGCTGGCCTCGTCGCAATCGATGATTTCCTGTTCAGAAAGGTTAATGGTTATGTTGGTTTTAATAGCGTATTTCGATTCGATTACTGCCACCGCTGCGAATGCATAACAAGAGTTGCAATTTCCTGCAAGTATTCAATCACGAAATACTCTGAATACGATCGATTCAAATGACTTCTACGAACAGCTGCTGTTCATACTTAACAAGAGATTCATATCGCCGCTTGCATTAGACGTCCCTCATGTGGTCGTTTCCGGGTTCAATGCCGACTTCCTTGCAGACTGCCTTAATCACTTGATGGTCAGAAGTCTGCCATATTGCAGTACAAATGAATTCAATGTCAAATTCTGGCAGCACAAGTTTTTTTTTACACACAATGTTGTGGGATGTGATGTCGAATGGCTCTAAGACGTCCTCATTAACGGAACAATCCAGGATTTGTGGATGTAGTAGTTCTGAAACACAGCCTTTAATTGATCACACGACCCCGCTCCTATTTATCACCAAGTCTGAGACCCGACAGTAGGTGTTAAGTATATACAGCCTGAACAACATCGACGAAACACTCAGGTTCACTCGTGAGCACCATTGATGTCCGGCTAGGATGGACATATCACCTGGCTTCACGATGGAACAACAAATCATGTTGTGAGGTGTATGCACCGAACATCACATGGCTTCGGCCTTTACTGATAGATGAAAACAGGAAAAAAACAATTTTTTTCAGCATAGCGATTAGTTTGCCACATCTAAGGTGTGAAATAAATCCATATCAGCATTGCTCGATGTCCCCACATTGTAAGCATCCGGTTTTTCTCAAAACGAATTTGATCGGTAGCTGACGTTGCCCGGTTTTTCACCTATGCGCAGCTATGTACTCAATTTGCAACCTGTTTCTCTCATAGGTGTCCGGAAACTTCGCCACTTCTCATCATATGTTCCCATCCGTTAGGTTGGCATCCGGAAAATTGGAGGATTCCGCAAAGGCTGGTAGGAAGCCGAAACCGATTGCGAACTGCCCTCAACATGAGAAATGTGCCTCTCCCCCCTCATGAGCCCTCCTCCTCCTTTCGTTGTGAATATACGTTAAAACTGCCCTGATCGATGAACCGAACGATTGCAGCCGGATGTTTATTATTGTTGTTGAGCCGAGCTTTGGGCCATATCATGATAACTGTTAAGCTTGCCTTGATTTTTTACCGGCGATACTTTCCCCTTGTTCCTCCAATCGAAAGATTTAGGTATGGGCGAGTCGACTTTCTCTGCATACGGTACCGTTGGGAAATCATCGTGGTGCCCTGGGATTTCCATTCCCATCTATAAATGTCTTTGTCATTACCTATGCGGTTGAGGAGAAGTTAAATCCGCACAGATGGAGGTTAAGCTAGGAGAGTTTACAGAACGGATGTGCAGTAGAAATCACTGATCACCACCTATAATATCAGTGATCAGCAGTCCTAATCGGATAGCTTTCCTGAAAGCTTCCGAAGAGATTTATTAACCAAATATATCGCTACAATATTTTGAGATGTGAACAAAGACGCTAGATAAAAGTGCCCTCGAAACCATATTCTAGTACCTGCTAACTTCTTCTCGTGCTTCATATGCGTCAGTGAAGAACTGAAGCATATCGAAATCATAAGTGAGTTAATTGAAAACTTCCTCATTGAAACCGCCTTATTTCTATGCATCTTCTCATCAGTAATTACCTAGAAAGGTTGCAATAAACGGTTCTGAAAGGAAAAGAAGCGAAGTCCTGAGATGTTCCTTCACTTGTTCGATACTTTTTTTCTTCCAATTTATTGAGTTATTTCGGCGAAATTCTCGAAGGGAAACTATTTCTTTTGGCATCGTTAAAAGCAATGCTTCTTCCGGTTCACTAGCTTATGTCTCTGTAAGCAAAACGATGAAAGTGGAATAACTTTACCTTCTGCAACTCTTCGAGTGTATAATCAGCAAATTTTGTAATGCCAAAAACGGTGTCGTTATATTCCGCATTAAGAGAGTTTATATAGGCAAGATTGTGCTTAAAGATTTCAAAACGTTTAGCGATCTCTTCGTCATTCGCATATTTTCTATTATTCCTGAAAGTATAATCCATGGATTCGGCAAAAATTCATATTACTCCGTTATTCTCGGAATGCAAAATCCACGCTAATGAATGATCTGCACGTAGGAAAATTGATGCAAAGTGGTCCTTCTCTCGAAACCATTCATCCGTGATTGCTAAACGAAATGCTCAGAAGAGGGAGGTATCTTATTGCGTCTATCGCTTTTGAATCGATCAAAGTGTGAGCATTTATGATGAATTCCCTTATGCTGATTAACGCTAGTTCGGTACACAATTCAGGCTTGAATTGTGTATCAAACTGTGTCTATCGGAGCACCTGAATAGCGTTCACAATCACATATTAATCTGGATGGTCCGCTAAAGAAGCGTAGGCTATATATGACTGGAATTCGAGCTCAAGGTGCACTGATGAACGATTTCGTTGACTCAGGGAATGAGATGGAGACAAAAACAGAACTAAGACGAATAAACTAATTGTGTCCCTCCATCCAGGCAATCGGCTGATCGGTCAGTGATCAATGAATAAAAATTGTTCAGCTTACACGGCAGCGAAATGTTTGAAGGCTGCCATTGGTGACATCCGGGCGTCGATATCATATGATGGGTCAAGAACAGCCGACTCTGCACCTACAGCTTCAAAACAAAACAAGAAAATCACCGCAGTCGCCGTCAGCATGGTTTTCGAACGCCCTGCAATTCCTGCAGCATTATTTCTATGTTGATGACAATTATAGGAACGCTGAAGGAGCCGTAGCTCATGAATGCACTTACCTGCCTATCATATTTTTGCAATACAGAAAGCGCTCAAAGACATCGCTGCAATTATGGGATCTCTTATGAACTGGAGCTACAGAGTGCTTACGACCAATTGGTCAGAGGTGTTTTCGAAGGTATTTGCTGGCAAAAGTGATGGCTTCCATATTTGAGCTCGGATAGACACCCCCTGACGGACTGGGGTGATGCGCATTTTGTGGGACACCTACTGCACTTCCTCGTCAAACAGAACACGGCTGAATATTTCTACCGCTCCAATCATTACCTTCAGATATCCATGAAAAATTCTTTCCTTATCACTTGAGCTGCATTATATTCAGCCTGATTAGCTGCTAGATGCTTAGAATTTTCTACATTAGCCGTCGATGGATTCTCCTATAATTATTGAGTCATACTGAATGTCAATGCAAAAACTGATCATAGGAATTGCACCAGAATCCCCCATTTCCGCAATCCTAGTATCAGTGATTCCACACTTTGAATGATGGGGCTAGCAGGGGCACACATATCTGCGTGAGATTACACAGTCATCACAATATGCTTTACGAATGCAAAACTTTAGCAGCAATTAAAGAAAGTCGTACGTGATAGCGGATTCCTTATTGCCTAGTTGCTGAATTTCAGAAACGCCTGTAACAGCTGTAGTACTTTTATTCTACAGAGTATCGTACAAAGAACAGTTCTTAGAGACCTGAGTTGTCGCTGCACGTATCCTCGACAGCCTATTTCCGAATGAGCCGTTCGTGGCTATAAATTGGGCCACTATGCACCTCAAAGAAAGCTTCGTTTAAACCCTGCAATTGATGATAAGAAGGGCAGAAAGAAAGTTGCTGTAAACAAAACGCGTCGCTGGACCAGAATCAAACAATATGATGTAGTACTTATCATCAAGTGATATGGCGGTTAACAACTAATCTCCAAGATGCATAAAGCGTGGCATAACCTTCTAAGAACTCATAAATTGGGCAGGGAAGAAGGATATCTCGATATAATTTCGTGTAATTTAATGTGTCAATCCTTGCTGCAAATGTGAGGTGTTATGCTCAACAAGCGATCATAACACACGCACTGTTATAAGTGTATTGGTAAGTATTGCTCATAGTATTTTAAATTGAGCATACTTTCTCGAGAGTGGCGCTTTCTCGAGAGTGTTCATCGTGACTGTCTCCTTTGAGAGCGGTCCTGCCTGAGGACGTGATGCTTGACATCTCGAAGTAACACAACGAAACAAGACGTATTCTCTGTCTCTCTTCTGTGAGATTGGCTTCAATATGGAGCTCAATCGCTGTGCTTCCCAAGAAGACGATGAAAGTTGTTGATAACGTCATGTAGTTAGACCAACTGAATGTATATGAAACTTCCGTCAAAAGAAATAAATTTTTTGTAATCGTTCTCGCCTTGTCATCGTCGTTGGGAAGATTTCCTATGTGGACACAATGCTCGAAAAATAAAGGCACAAAAAGTTTGGATATGCTGAACGCAAGGATTCTCATTGTAATCGTAAAGCTAATTCTTGCGTTTTGAGGCAATCCTAGATTCCCCGGTGAGTTGAGTGCAAGCCGAGAAGCTTCACTGTAGTAGGATTGAAAATAGCTTCTCAAACGACCAACGTAGAAGGACTCCTAAGACGTAAATTAATGCTATCCATTATAAGCAAATTTTATGAACTTGGTGGTGAATGGCTCGATCAGTGTCAAACGAAGTGCTATGTTATTTCCGTCATATATTGGCGTCTGTAATTACGCCTCATTAGTGATTCAGGCCATACTGAAGTAGTCATAATGGTTGAAAGACATGCTGCTACAGTGAAAAATGCGCTCATCTTGTAGCACCGTTCTTGCAAAGCAATAACGCAGAGGCAGAGAACGCTATGTTTGTTTATACGTATGTGGTAGGAGAGAACAATGGTAGGTTGACTTTATTGACGTTTTGGACTTTTATCAAGCTTTTATCGATGAGGAACGTCTCAGAATTGATAAAAACTTGAAAAGCCGAAATGCTGCGCACAAAGAAAGCAAATGTAAGCTTCTTCTGGCCTATCTCTTAGTTTCGCCAAGGAGATAAATAGTACAGTGTTTGTTTATACGTTGAGATCGCGTGCTGCAAAAGGGAACAAAAGGAGCGAAATTATTTCGCCGCAATATTTCAGCCTCGTTGAAAGAGCATCGCGTTGCAAATGTTGGAAGGCAGAAAAGGTGACAACCAGCCTCCGTTCTACTCATTTCCGTGTGGGGAGAGGACAGTGCTTATATAAAACCATAGCACATACCATGTAGTATAAGTCAATGAGGTAAACTAAAGGAAAACATCGCACAGCTCGTCGTCGTCATCGAGAGACCGAAGAATAAATTCATCATTACATATAAATGATCGGACGTACCAATTTCTAACTGCTCTCAGAAATGGGATTCGAATGGCTGTTTTGTTCTTATTTGAGATGGAGTTCATTCCGCATGGAAGGCTATGGCAAACTTTTTCCTGAACGTTCTATTTCTATTGTGACAGTTTCATGACAGTCATTCATCTTTCATGAGGCTTTCACTTCCACATTTTGAGCCTTCAGACGTTAACGAATCACCCTGGAACGGTTCAATGTGAATTTGTTCTAACACAACGTTTTCGAGTTCTCTTATCAATGACAAGTAATTTTATACAACACCATTGGCTATGAGCTGGGCTCCTTGAAATTTCTAATCATCGCCCCATGGAATGATGTTTGATATTTTCGACGTTCAGAGGCTGTGCGTAGAGTATAGACATCCAAAGTTGTTGGAAAATCTTTCAAAGCATATATTGCAAAATCTTTTCCCGCTGGAACGCCTAAAGAATTCTGAGTTGCTGTAGTTGCCTTCGGTAACTTCTGCGGCAATATTCTATAATGAAAACGATATTTCGTGTTCGTCATCTGTTCGCATTTCAATTTCCATAGATGAAAGCAGACTCCATAAGAACCTACGAAGTTCCCAGCTTTCGTGGAGTCGACCATTAAATCTTCAAACGGTAAGTGTCCTAGACATATTCGCTTCTTCCAGAACACTTCGTTTGCATTACATGCACAGATTACAAGCAGCAACGGCAGCTATTTAGAAAAGCTCATCTGCTTCACTCATGGTGCAGACTGCGACCCACATTCGTTTGTCCTTCCTTCATGGGATCTCTCGACGCAGCACCCAAATTTTTTCCACGCAGTCCGAGCGAGCTTTCCTGAATGCAAATAGAGGAGTTGTTTTGTAGGACAACAATCAACACAACGTTGTTCCATTAATTAGGCCCAGTAAAAGAGTTAATGCGGCACAATTACAACTAATCACGTCAATGAGTACAGGTCCAATCACAAATGGAACAAAGCAAACCAACTGAAAGATAAGGGGAAAACCATGTAAGGCCGAGTTGTGCTTATGAACTAACGAAACCTTCACATCGGAATAAAAGCGTCCCATTACGGAAAGGTTTTCAGCAACTTTAACAGGAGAGCTATTCATCGAACTTGAATTCATTTAAAAGCAACGATAACGAAGAAAACTATAGAAAAACGGCAGGTTTCTCAAAAACAGAACGGAAATTCTCAGTACATCTGATACCATGAAACCAGCTGAGTCGAGTGGGCTAGGCACCCCGTAGGTTCCACTTGAAGATCGCACTCCTATTGCTTTATACTGTGCTCTGTAGTCGTTTTCGTCGTACTAGTCACTCATCCGCCGCTGTGACTTAAGCCGCTTACGGGGCCTTCAAGCGAGCGTTAACCTTTGAGGTCATTCTCGCCTGATTAGTTAGTTCTATCACGCCCTAAAACACTTGCAGAAATATTTTGCCAATTCGGCCTATTAGCCCCTTCGCCATTGAGGCAAGACAATTGCACAGAATTCCGACGTCCTTTGAATTTTTGCATCTCGTATGAACTAGATTTTGCCTGGAGTTTCCTGAAAATCTTCACTTCCTTGTTTCATTTGATTTATAGAATTACTGATTTCAAGATTTCCTCGACAATTCTTCTTTGTCGATCCTTGACGAAAGGCGATGGATGGGGAGCATCACGCATAGAGAACTCCAAAATACCGCTTGCTGATAAGCTACGATACTCTAGCCGACTTTCACAATATTTATTTGTAGTGCGAAAGCAGTAGATACTGAACACATTTCGTGGCGTCAAAAGAATGGTATATGAAAAAATCCAGCATAAATAATTATGCCGTACAAATCCAAGAGAGGTGGCAGAACAGACGAGCACAGCAAGCATAATATGAGGGATTAGAAAATAAGCTTGCGAATATGGGCATATCCTTCGCCTCAATTGATGTCGTTGAATATCTAAAATGGAAAAGTTTCGCCTAAGTTCCGAAAAATGAATAATTCGTCGTTATTGGTTAGCGATCGAGATGCGTCGGGGGGATCAGTGTCGAGATTTGGAAATTTTATAGTGCGATAGCGCTGAGGTGAATCTCCCGCAAGTGAAGTACATTTTAAGTTGAAGTACAGTGGAAAAATGGCATGATGGGCTTGTAGTTTTATTCCGAAAAAGTGGCACGATACTCTGCGTGTACCACCCTTCGGAAAGTCAGATGGTACCGTATTTGTGCCATATCCGCGATTGTAAATTTGGTACGAGAAATTTGACAGCGCAAAACGCGTAATAGGCTGATTGAGAGTGACACAACGGTAATTGCTTTGTTTACCGTCTCTTGATGAATAAAGGTCTTGTCACGGAAAAACAATATCCATATTTGGGCTCAAAACAAGACACATGTCCTATTGAGAACGGATCGGTCTACGCACAAGCCATTCAGAAGGTTAGACCTACTGCGGACGACATCGCTCGACACATCTACAATCATGGACCAGTTTCGGCTCGTTAGTTGACTTGCATGCNTAAAGGTCTTGTCACGGAAAAACAATATCCATATTTGGGCTCAAAACAAGACACATGTCCTATTGAGAACGGATCGGTCTACGCACAAGCCATTCAGAAGGTTAGACCTACTGCGGACGACATCGCTCGACACATCTACAATCATGGACCAGTTTCGGCTCGTTAGTTGACTTGCATGCATCTCATATTGCGTCAAAACAATTGCAGGGAAAGTGGGGCAGATAGCAGCGCCTCAAGAATGAACTCCTGGAGCGCTGAGGTGGGGAAAAGCGATTCGCAACCTCTCCATTGCCCTTCTCCATACTCGGATGGGAAGATGGAGCACGAGAAATGCTTTTTTAAAGGAGAAAGTTCAGTATGAAAGAAAACTGAAGAAACCTTTGAACCACAGGCATACTTCGGAGTCCTCCTCACTCCTCAAGGAAATCATGCGCGCCTTTGTGGCCTATAAGGATGCACACAACGCAACTTCACGGCACCTTTAGGCGATAACAGCCGCTCGTAGAGGCTTCCGCGACCATTTTCTGCTAAGCAGTTTTGTTTTGCAACAGATATTGACGACATTCTGAAGCCCTGAAATTGGTCCTCGACACAAGAAGGACAAAGCTCAGCGTTCCCTTCGTCACGAAGTGAAATTTCTTAGTCGCTCAATCTGCAACGATGCGGCATTATTTGGTGCAAAAAAAATTTCTCTGTTACCTTGAAGTTGTAGCGAAACTTCTCAGATTTTCGATGATGAACTTCATAAGGCGCAACTGTTTCTCAGCCGTACTTCCAGAAGTTTGCTTCATCTAGTAAGGGAACGTTCTGCGGAAAAACTTCCCCGCTATCTGAAGCTGTACCCACGAGCTGTTCAGGAGAGAAATTGAGGGGTTGTAAATGACACGACGAAGAAATGACTGCAGCTTCTGCAAATGGTTCCCAAAGCTCGTTTCAATAAGCATAGTTTATTTCACTTGTTCCACTATTTTGACTGACTGCGAGAGATGAATGGATTGAAGTCTAGGCATCCTTTAGTCATCGGAAGAACATTTTCTGGACGTGTACATTATATTCAGCTATTCCAACTTGTCAGGATGGGCAGTTAAGCGGGAGTTGTTAGCATAAAGTAACTGACTAGCGGCGCTTGATACAATAGTAATGCAGCCGAAGGTCGCTTCGATGTTATGATTGCGCCCAAGTGGCTCTATTTTGTCCTAGGGATATCCTGTATCGGAGAACCCGATCCGAATTGCAGCATCAGTTCACCAGACAGAACAGCTATAATGGCGCATGCCGAATACGGCGACCAGTGTACCAATAAATTCACTTGATTTTCGCCGATGAATTCCCTTTATAGGGTTGTCCGTAGGTGGTGAAACGGCTGTACTCCTGTCGCGTTCACAGCTTGCCTTTGGTCAGAATACATGACGAATTCTACTTTGCCAACTGCTTGGACGACACAATCTGCTGTACATTAGCCACAAAAAGAGGACGCTATGCGACACTAAGGTTATCATGAAGCGGTGGAGTGGATGTGGTAAGAGACGAGTGCGATAGTCCACCTTTCAATTTCGGCACCGCAGTGGCGGCAACTCCACACATCTCACACACAGTTTCTCCAACCTCAGCACCCATTTTTTCAGTTGTCCTGAAAACGGTCCAAGCAAAATTCCGTCTTTCGCTCATCTGTAGAGTATGCGATCTTATGCCCAAAATAAGCTATTTACTATTGGTTTATTCGGCGGAGATGGGAGCTAAATGAAACTTTCGGCTTCCTTACGTGTGGCGTTTGAATCGTCATAGCTTTGATCAACTGAGGCAGGTTCCTCACTGATAGATGTTTGAAGATGCAAAAAGCCAAACATCGACATAGCCAAACCCCTGGCGGATCATGCAGTAATATTCCGTAAACAAAAACATTGCACTATCTCCTTATGCCATGAAGCGAAAAGATAAGCCAGAGCAAATGTGCATTGTTCAATTTCTACTGTGACTTTCATCTAATTCCTTCGCTGGAATAGGCAAAGGAGCCTTATTCCTGAAATGAAGCAGACTGAGCGGATCGTGGCTAGATCATCCTCTTGATACGTTGGCATTTACGTGATATTACGACTGAAATATGGTCTCACAACACGGAGACCTTTCCACTAAGAACATTCTGTCAAAACAGTACTGAAGGTTTAGTCAATTTCAACTGAAGACACTGTAATTGATTTCTCATCTTTTTTCCACTTCGCAAGTGCAACCCTCCGATTTCCGACCACCGGTCCTATGTTCATAAACGTTGTTCAACTGAGGAGCTGGTGTATTCACTTAACATTTTCATTTGAGCCCATTTTCAGACTGGAACTCTCTTCCTCTGTGACTTTCCTTCATGGATAAAGAAGCTAAATTATGCAAAGCATCATATATTAAGCGCGTCAGCCCGTGGCATTCGGTCATTCAACCATTTCGTAAGCATCGTTTGTATCGTTTCTTAATGGTGCAAAACCGAGAGATACATCGAAAGGAATGCAGGTTCGCACTACGGCGATGTGCAAAATTTACGGCTGCTTAAATGTTGAGCAATTCTTTAGACTTTATGTGTTCATTCACCATGCATTTTCTGGGAAACAAATAAAAGTTTATGAATGCTGCATATTGCACATAAATAACTTCAGCATATCTTTTTTTTCTGGCGCCGGCAATTTGTTTATATCAGGTGACCGAATCACACGACAAAAAGACATGTTTATTGAGCCACGCTTAAGTTTAGTAGCTCCCATAATACGCTTGTTATCAATCACTTCAAAGTTTCTGAGAAGCTGTCATGAGGACCAAAACTGCTCATTTCATCAGTGGCGAACGACCGGCTCGGTAAGAGGATATTCACGGAGATTTGTGGCGAATAATTTTGCAGTATGCTATTCATGCATCGTTTTTGGATGGGCGATATCCCAAAGCTTTAGTCTCTCAGAGTTCTCAGAGGATGAAGGTTCTGAGCAATTTGTAGAATATAGTTATGCAAGGCTATCATCGGCTCATTTCTAAAATTGCATTTACGATTCACGTTATCACAACAACATGTTGCGAGTATGTATGACAGCGTCTCTTGGTTTAGTAGTCTAAACGCTGAGATCACGGAAGCCATGCATGAGAAGTTTGGCCAATATAACGCAAAATTTAGAGCAGATTCTTTCAGCAGCTTTCAAGATGATTCGTGAATAGCAAAAAGGGTTGTTGGCAATAAATTCAAGAAATTTTGGGACCGATGGAATTGCATTCGCTGTTGGTCGGGGACGCAAGAAATGAATATTTCGAAGATATGAAATGGATCTTTCGAAGATATACGAACACGCTATGACATCTGCTGGACATTCGTTGATTGGAACGACGTCGTGTCGCTTATGAAGCAATGAGCCTTAAATGCTACCTAGAGAATCTATCTCGATGTCCTTCTATCTTGTATCCTTCTATGTCGTTAGTTATGGTTCGGAGTTATGGTTAGCACAAGAAATATCCGAGAACTTAGCACCTAATCGAAGTTCTTCAATTTGGATGAGAGTCGTCACTTATGTCCATATACCACTTCGATGCCTTTCTAGATTGCAGCAAATCTAATATCATAATATATGCATTAATAACCTGTTTCTTTCCTTCCGCACTCCCATTGAATCTGCGAATGCCTTAAACACAATAGCACTACCAGGATTACGGCTTTTTTCTACACTTTCCTGAAGTGACATATGCAAGTTATCGACTTCACGCTGAATTCTAGGACGCTCAACAAAGATGGTAACGTCGATTGTGTTGATCTTTTTATTCATTAGCCAAGGCGCTATTATACAGTCGACTTTGGCTTATCCATCGAATGATGGCCATGCGCAAATGTCACCAATGGCCGCGTTCAAAAGCTTCATGGCTGCGTAAGCTCAACTATGTTTATAAAGCTTTGACTGGTGACTGTGGCAATTGCATACGTGAAAGAGCCTAAGGTATCATTTTAGTTCCATTTCTCTGAAAACGACGAGGAATTTGAATGGTGGACTACACTAAGGCAGATTAGAAGAAAACAAAAGTGCATTCCTACATTGGGCTACTAGTAATTCGCAATGAACATCGGATTTAGCAACATAAAATCTTTTATGTATTCATGCATTGTCTTGAAGAGCCTCAACACATCACGATAAAATCTTCATTTTTTGCTTGTATCGAATCGGTGTCATTCGTCGAACTCATTGGATTATGGGCCATTACTGGAGAAGAGCTTTTCACAGTTACCGAAGACAATTGAAGATCAATGATCAATCGTTTGAGGGGGACAGAAATGCTGTGGAAGATGTTTTGCATTAACGTCCACATATACAAATCCTTNNNACGACGAAGAGATGGCTAAACGTTTTGAAATCTTCAAGGAGAATCTTGCCTACATAGACTCTCTTAATGCGCAACATAATGACACAATTTTCGGTATTACGAAATTCGCCGATTATACAACCGAAGAACTGGAACAGGTAAATTTATTACCTGTTTTACGGCAGCTTTGAATAGAATGAGATTGACGATTGCGAAGAAGCGAAACTTTTGTTCCAAAGAACAAACTGTGTATACTTCATGTTTTGCTAGAAGAAAGAAGTCATTGAAGATAGGAGCGGGTCGGTAGTACAAAACGATTGATGACAGGAAACTAGATTTCTTGAATATGCGGTCTCGTTGCTTTGCTGAAAGTCTTCTGAGTATTTTCAGTACTGCCAAAAACATGAAAAAGAATAAATTATGCACTTTTTAATTCAGTCGTACTTGTCATACGTCCAATTCAATCATCAGAATCGAGCATTGGAAGCTTGAAGGTTCAAATACATTTCTGCGGTAGCTGCCAACAAATGCAAAGTTATAATCTCGAACCTCCGCTCCATCCAGCGATTTTGCTTAAGTCGTTAATGTACTCCAGTGAAACTGAATGATAATGACCCTGGAAAAGATGTGTTGTGAAACATGAGAAGCAATGCCGCCGAGATGTCGATAGCACTGTGTGTCTTATATAGTACGCATTTCAAAATTGTTGGCTAAATACACATCTTCAAGAGGTGAGCCCCTTTCCGCCATATCATTGCTTTATCTTTGAATTGCAATGGTAACTATCTTTAAAGGTCGCGATGGGGCAGCCGCCGTTACCCAATGACGTAGAAATGAAAGTTTTCGAAGGGCAACTCGACTCGACCATCCCCAAATCCTTCGACTGGAGGAGACGTGGAAAGGTTACATCAGTAAAAGATCAAGGAAAGTGACTTTTCGCTGCGCTATAAACGAAAGTCATAATGAGTGAATGTAAACATCACCATCCTCAGTCCACTCAGTTTTTGATGTAGTGGGTACTTAAGGAGAGGAGGGTGGATCTCTTCAATTCTTCTTACGGAAAGAAAATATAACGAGTGCGATTGGAAATGTGGAGAATCAGTCGCACATCGGATTGGCGATGACGAGATTTTCAGCGCTGAATTTCATTTCATCAGCCCAGATTTTGGGGCTTCTAAAAAAACTTTTCGGGCAAAAGCTTTCAGAGATTTCTGCTTACGCTTCAGCCAGTGAAGTAGAATTGTCCAGATTTCTGAACGAAGGCGTCGTAAACGAAGCGTATTTGGTCAACGATAGATCACGGTTGGCAGTAGTCGATGCGCATGACTTAAGAAGGCTGTACTAGCAGTAAACATTTTCTCGGGCTTGGAGAATAATGCAACTTGCTTGTAATTGCACTGCAAGAGGAACTTCACACTGGGCAGCCTACATCCTTTCTAAAGACCTCAGTGCGGACCCAAATTCGCTGATGTTTCTTGAACTCATTTGCGGCTCTTTCTTTATCACCACTGAGCTAGGATGGGTGAAGTTCGATGTAAGCATCGCTTGCTTCAATACGATATGTTTTTATTGCTATAATGTAAGTCAAGATGAACTCTCGGTAGCAAAAGTACCGGAATTGGCTCATTAGGGGAGCATGAGAATCCTTATGACCTTAAGGTAGACTGGAATTTATTGAATAGCTAATTCGTGATGCAAAATGGTCAGTATCTAATCAAAATCTAAACAGCGAGGTCTCGAATGCAACTTCCTCGATATCTGTGATGACGGGTTCAGGGGGAATGCCTCAAATTTCTCGCTATCCGAGGACAAGTTCTATCTAAAATTGATTTTACATTCCGACGACACTGCACTGGATATTTAAGGACGAGCACATTCCTCGTTTTAGGCAAATGTAACTCTTGTTACGCTTTTGCGACGGTCGCAGTAATGGAAGCAGTGCAAGCGATTAAAAGCGGCAACAAGACAAACCTTTCTGAGCAAGAAATTGTCGACTGCGATACAGGCAGCAATGGATGCGCAAATGGTTCTGTCAGTTCTGCTCTCAAGTGAGTTTTTCTTCAGTTGGAACGCTGCAGTAAAACAGAGCACTTTTGAGGCGGGTCATAACGACGACCAGAATTTGAAATGCTGTTTAAGACTCGAACTCATGAAATCTACTCATCTGCCACGGACTGTCGAAGGAAGATGAATCAACTCCTTCGCCCAGATTCTTAAGGCAAAAGTCACCTCTGAGTCATTTTCTCCCTTCCTATTGGGGTACCGCGGCAGCCAGTGCGCCCATCAGTGCAGAATATGCGGTTCATCGCCATACGTTCAGAAGAATATCATGTAGTTCGTCAATGTCGCACATGAGTCACATGCCTGGATTTGAGGTTTCGTTCAGTTGATAAGGTTTCCTCCAATCATTTGCAATCCTCTTCTTCTACTTGCAAGTATATGGACAAAGTTTCACCATTCGAAGTGAATAAGCAAAGTCGGCAATAAAATTTGATATTTCAGTTGTTCAAGGGTGTGGACTGTGGAGGAATCGTGAGTGGATTTCTTCAAATCTGGTGGCCGTCAGTGTATAATATGATGGGGGATTAAGGCGATGTTAATGAACTTAGAAATCGTCATACCTACAAAAAGTGTAATTAAGTATGACGCAATTACGTTTGGTTATTTGCAGGCTCGTCAAAACTAAAGGCCTTTTCACCGAGCAACAATACCCGTATGTAGCCGTCAAACAATCGACATGCCCTCCTGAAAATGGGGATGTATTTGCGCGGTACACTGTTAGAGTGGCGCCCATGGTCGATGCTATTGTTTCTTACGTCTATCATCATGGACCAGTAGCAGTTAGTGAGTTTTTTCAAAGCTGCTAGATTAACATCGGGGATAATACAAAATACTTAATGCAAAAGGTTGACGAGATGTACAAACGAGCTAATATGCTCTACATTCAGGTCAGATCCCCTCCTCGACACCTTTCACCGTCCGGCAAATCAAAGGGGTTTGAGAAACACCTTCTTTCCAAAATGTTGGTAGCATGCAAAAAGCGCAGCTCATATATGGAGTTGGACAATGGGAATTTTGAATGAACAGGTTCCCATTTATGCGATCTGTGCGCACTTCGTGCCGTCGGATGATTCCAGCAGATGAGCTAAGGTCCCCCCATCAAATGCACATGCATGAGTACCTTCGCTCAATCGCGCTCGCAGTTGCACATTCGTTTTGCTCCATGCCCCCATGAAGCCCATAGAATCTCAAGGGTTTTCAAATTCACCTCCGGCAATTCCCTTCCTCTGATGGATTAAACGTATTCAGCGGGAATTTCACTGAATTATTCCAATAGATCAATTTAGTGAGCCTCTGCACTGCTTTTCAATTAAAAAGAAAATATATAGAAGGATGTAAGAGGATGAAGTGGGATTCCTCCATGTCATGTAACGGAAATTATGGAAATGAAGTAAACATTTGTTACTCGATGAATTGAATACCTTGCCACGTTAGCCACCGAATTTGATCACCTTACTAGAAACCTTCGAATTTGTCGATCAAGAAGGTCAAAGTTCATAGATTTGCATCTACGGAGGCCAAAATTTTCATACATTGCGCAAAATTCAGACATCGATATCGGAAATGTTTCAACGATCGAGCAATATAGGATGACTGGATCTTAGTATGTCTGCAGAAGAAATCGCTCTTCTCATACTACAGATTCGATTGATTTTAGCGCAGCCACAATAGCCCTACAGATTTTTGCTGATGCAAAGCAATCCTTTGGGACTGCTGTGGTTGTGTTAAAGTTTTCTATTTTCTTCTGCCAAACAACGCATCCATTGTGTTCCACAACGGTCCCATCAGTGTCTTCCGGTGGCAGCAACGATAGAGAAGATTATTTTCTTAGAGCAATGGTGGGGCGAAATGGTTTTTATCGGCTAGCACTGTGCCATGATATTTCACGAAGGACAAATGAAGCACTGATGTTGAAGCGGCGTATGCTGTTTTCGAAATTTTAAGAGCAGTCTTGGTGATACCTTTCAGGTGCCCGCGTACCGCGATCATTTCTTCACTTCAAAGGCGGGATATTTCGACCAACCCCAGAGGAGTGTTCAAGCTCGAATTTTTACCACTCAATGACCATTGTTGGCTTCGGCGAAACAGTCGATGTGAAATACTGGATGATAAAGAACAGCTGGGGAACGAAGTAAGCTTACCACTTCAGCTAGAGGCATGAAGCGATGGTGAGAACGTATGCAGTCGAAATGAACTGAGTGGTTTGATTAGGAAAGTGTTGCTGGGCAACTCAATGTTTCCTTCTCTTAGTCGTTCTATCGATGTTCAATAGAACAGCTGGTAGCGCTTGCGCTTTAGGCGAAGATTTCTGATGAAAGCGAAGTTGCACCTTTTGGCAGGAGAAAGGAGACTATGGGGAGACGCGGATTACATTGCCAGTGAATACCTACTCGCAGTTGAGGATCAACGATTTTCATCCTTCGCAGCCTGAGGAGAATTTCAAGATGTTGCGAGATTGGCATAGGAAAGCAATTACGTAACTGGGTAGAGGCATGAGGGTTTTCGAGCCGCCAGAACGGTGATGAGCGCATCTGTCGAATCCCTTAATTTTCGCGGTTTTCAAGCAACCGTAGCAGTCACTGTTGTAGCAGCAACTCTTCGTCGTTCACGCCAATGTTCAGACTTATTATATGATTGATAAATGATTGCACATGCGCTCATCACGAGATCATTCCGTTTTACGTGATGCCCCTAAAGTTTGAGATTCGCTGATGAGAGCGTTTCATTATGAGAAATGGTGCATATTTGAATTATGCTTCATCCTTGGCGGCTACAAGTCGAAGCTCCTCGCTTTTAATTGAATTCGGGTGATTTCAAGTAAAAAAGTGCCAACAAAAAAAGAAACATATGTATAGCGTATATCATTGTGCACGTGTCACGATGTTCTCTCTCCCCCTTCCCCCTCTCCCTTAACGCACACGAGATTTATGCATCTGGAATAAATTACAAATGTCCGCTTAATGCGCCACAGGGAATATTTGTATTTTTTCTAGGTGGGGTGAAAATGGCTACGTCAGATTTGAACGCGGCATTGATGCATGCGACATTGAATCATATGCCTATTCCGCGATCGTGTGAAACAACCACTGGAGAAGAAGAAGTACGGCGATGTTAGAGAATAGAGACGCTGTAAATTTGCTTGTAGTGTGCCATTCTTTATAGGAGGGAAAATGAACAATAAACTTTAAAGTGGTATTGTCGTCCACTCAACCACTCGATCAATGCCATCGCTCTTAAATGTTGGATAGCGCCGACGACAAGCTGAGTATGAATGATTTTTGCAGTGGTCTTTGCGTCCATTTAGACGCATAATTCTCCAATGCACGACGTTGCTATGTAGCATCATAGGGCCCTCTTCAATGCCTTCATGCAGCATCTGAATCCGATGGCTCAAGTGCTTTTCTTTCTGTATTACAAGTGGCTTTGCCATCCTTTGCCCTCCTTTACACGACCATGGTTCATTGTATTTCATTGTTCCATGGCATGTCTTTATGCCTGCGCTTTTGTTAACATCAAGCTTATTCTTAATGACGAACCGCACCTCGGATCAACTATTCCAGCAATAAAGGGAGTGTTTGCTAATTTGATACGGTAAAGAAGCCTGCCAATTCCTCTCCGTAGGGGTTCACAATTCAGCAGAAATTTTTTGCCACTTTCAAAAATGCTCTAAGTCCTGGTCGTAACGTGGCAAGTTCATACGCAAATTCCAATGAACCGTGACCGCAGAACTATTGTATATGAGTCCAAAGAAGCAGAATTTTCGGGATGGATCATCTGTGACGCCGAAGAAGTTATTAGCTCATGAAAACACCTTCACTTCTCACAAAAAAACGCCAAAAGTAATACCTCTGAAGTAAGAACTATGTTGTGATGTGGGTCGCTGAATCGACTGTCGGATTGCGAATGACCTTTGTTGAATTCCGCGGAAGCAGAAGCGCTACCACACGTATTTCTTTTGATCCAGAAGCGTTTGAAAAAGTAACGTCTAATAGAAAAATATGTGAAGAGGAATTACTGCTATCAATGGCAAAAACCTTTGAAGCAGAACTCACTACTTTGCTTAGCGTTGATAGAAATTGCAGAGAAAGAGTAATTCCCATTTCCTTAAAGAAAGCTATGGAAATTGGTATTTTCCTCTTGAACAAGCTTTTTCCTCTGATTGCGCAAACATTGAAAGCAACGAAGTTTCCTTATACTATAAAGAGGTATCGATTTGCGTTCGTCGGGAAAGAATTGACGATCGAAGAGGGCACTTACGATGAAGAGGACATCTCGGACACTTATGACTCAAATATACCAGTACGTTCAGCGAAGCGGTAGCCTATGGCCGTAATGGCACAAAACTTCAGCATTTTCTTCTACCGCAATAACACATGGCAAGTCGTTCAGCACATTGAACCCCATCCTCAGTGCGTTCATACCCACCCACGATGGGAACTGCATGGAGGCTTTAGCAGCTCGCGAATAGTCGGACTTTACGTCTAAGCTGCATAGCTGTTGGAGAATTGAGTCCGTCATAATTACATCAGAAATCTAGATCGGAAGATATTCGGCGCGGTCATGGCAATTTCAAGGATTTTTTCCTCTCGCAGGAGTTTCTCGTCCCGAAAACGCTTACCAGGTAGTCTTCAATAAATCTGCTCATGTATGATCGTTCAAAGAAACCGATAACAGTATGCAAGTGCATCCGATTGTTCTAAACAAAGAAGTAATCTCGGAAACATCCCAGGAATGGAGAGTATTCGCAATTATGTACTCCGCTCAACAAATCATAAGAACCGTCATATAACGTTTACACTAAGGCTACAGTACCATTCATAATGATCCACCTAACAGCACTGTTTTGCATAATTCTTTGGCGCATATCCTCTTGTCGATATAAGTAGTTCAAAACGTGGCTACCTTTGATGGGGGAGGGGCGAGGACACACATGGTCGCCCTCGTTAGGTGCCGAGGGCCAGGTGATCTAGATGGCGGAAGTACACGACGTGGGAAGCCAAGCAGGAGCATGAGTGTGCCATCGTACTGAGGCCAAAATCGCATGAAGAATCGTGCGAAACGTTGTAGCGGAATCACCTACTGAGGCCAGAACAGCATGCTGCTGAATATTGACTTCTATGGTATGTAAGGTAAGGTGGGGGGTACTTTCGATACCACTCTCCGCAACCCCTGAATCTGGCAGTTCCATAATTCGGCTATCGGGACGTGTAAATCGCGCCTCTTCAAACACTTGGGTTCATCGAAAGAATGCAGATGTTTTATGCAAAGAATGCATATATGCAAGGTTTGCACTGTTTGCTTTCAGGGCAAAAACCAAACGGTAGTTCGAAAGCAATGCAGATTGAACTTCATTGTTTGTAAGTTTCCGACGTTCCAAACCTGTGTCAATCTTGAGAGACTCTACTTTGATAAAAGGTGGAATGTGTTAAAATCGACCAAAAACTAGATTCGCAGAATGCTTCACATAAACAACGTCAACGTCCTTTTGTTCTTGCATGAGGAAACTTATTCGTCTGCAGTGGGTCTATGAGCGTTCGCGGGTGCACAAGACTAAAGATTGTTCGTAGGTGAATCGAAAAAATGACCCGATAGTGACTGTTAAGTGAGGACTGTCATGAAACGAAGATGCTTTTGATGCCATTACTGTGCTTCAGTAAGATTCAAGCTTTATTCTACCTTACCTCGTTTCTTCTTCTGTCAATCAATAAACATTATATGAGTATCGCAGATGGAGAACTACTTCGTAGCAAGAAAATATTAACTCATCTGTTGCTCAGGTGGGTGAAGTACAGTCGCTGAAACTGCAGGCGAACTCGAACAGAGAGGCCATTGCTAAGTATCACTATAACAATCAGTAACACTTCAAGCAACTCATGATGCTACTCAAAAACCAGAAATACATCAGCGTTTTCTACCATAC
>JAARMF010000574.1:56778-79812 GCA_022844705.1 Toxascaris leonina | reverse complement strand
TTCAGGATCGCGAAAAATGGAAAAACTGCTAGCTGCATCGACGGAAAGAACGACGAAATCGGTGAAATCACAGCTGTTCAATGTATTCGACGTATAACGAGTAACGAGATAAATGGTTTTCATTCGTTGTTGGTCAACAAAAAAGTAAGTTGACATCTGCATAAAGCGTTTATCATCTTGAGAAGGACGCAATAAATAACGCGATCATTGGAGCAACGTTAAATCCGAGCTTTCAAATACTTCTAGGATTCCGTATCACATGGCAATTGATAAATTCGATAATCATCTCTGCTCAAACATTCTCTCGATTTCGAGCACTTTGCAGTGTCTCCTGGTAAAAGCTTTTCACATTTTGGCATCCTGAAATGCGATCAGTTCCAAATCAGGCTTTTTGAATGCTTTTCATATAGCTTTTCTTTCGAAGTTTACTACGCCATGCATTCATTCCACAGTGGGCGCGTTCTCCTCGTTTCAGCAAAGAAAAGGCAAACTTCCTCCAATGATACAAGAAACACGAATCTTGGTGAGGACGAACTCACGATTCGTGGACATATTGCCTGTTTGCAAGATAAATGCAGTTACTGATGGTGAAGGTGGCTATTCCATGCTGATAACGCCGGTACAATATTAGAATGGTAATCTAGGCGTCCTGAATATGGATTCAACCTATGAAAAAAACCTGTCAGTTACTTCCCAACTGTTCGCTTATCGTAATCGAAATCAGCCAGTCTAGTCACCTACTTAATAAACCACCTAGGTCTTTCTTTCAACAATTTACCGAGTTGTTCGTCTCGACATGCTAACTTCACAAGTGTATACAGGATTTATCCCTAACCTTGAAATGCAGGAAATGTGGAAAAACACAAGGAAGTAATATGAAATACAGCTCAGTGCTCCTTGGAATAAACCTCCTCGAGTGGAATGATGAATTAGAAAAGCTAGAAAGGACACTGGCTACAATTCTCATCAACAAAAGTCAAAGCGATCGTTCTTACGGGAATATTGGAAGCAACGTGAGTGAGACAAATGTGGCCTAAATCCCTTCCCTTCTCTCATCAAAAAGGCAACTGACTAGCCAACCCCGCGATACGTATGTAGCCCTGTCATTAACAAGTAGATTGACAGCTCTAATCACAATTCCTGCGTTTCGCTTCACACCATCTCAACTGTTAAATCCACGTGCTAGTGCTCAGCATGAACGTTTCCTCCTAAGATATCGGTAACGCAAATATTTACCGGCTAACAACCCCCTTAATGAGTACACCACGCAGATGAATATTCTGCATCCTATTTGAGTACCTTAATGGGAGATTTAAGATGATCACCTCCCCCCCCTCCCCCCCACCCCCCTCTCTTCGCCTACCCTGAAAATTTTGACTACTTTCTGCAGGCTAGGAATATTTTTGTCAGAGCTCCTGACACAGCATTCCACTTGGCAGAACTAAGCTTAGAATACGCAGTTATGCACCTCACCCATCCATTGTGATCTATTTTTGAACGACTCTTTGCATTCCAAAATTAGAAACGAATTCCACGAAGAAAATCCTGAGGCTGCGGAGCCAGTTTTTACAAATCTATGCCTGACGGCTGCGAATTCCTTGACAACGGGCTCCTACGTTTTAAAAACCTGTTTGCAATGCATTATTCAAAGCGAAGGTTTTGATCACATCATCGTACCTACATCAGAAAAAACAACAGGGATAAGTCGATACATCCAGCATAAAAAACCCTCGACCTACAGCACAACCTAGAATGTTTAAAATTCTTTAGGTTAAACAGTTCGCAAAGCAACCTTTCTCCTCAATGAAGCAGAAACGTAGCAGAAAATTTTACGTACACTAAACGCAACAGCTATCGAAAAACTCAGAGAGCAAACCCCACCAGAATCCCCTGCCTCCGTCCTATAAACGAGTCGCTCTAAAAAACAGTCGCAGTGCAATGACGGTGTTGGGACACTGTCGCACAATATAAAAAACAGTGAATCGCAGCGTCGTCCACACATTCCCCGTAGACAGTGTTATGAAACACTTTCGACGAGCCCTAAATTTCCTTCGTGTTCAAAAAGTTCTCGTCATTTAATCTTAACAAAAGTCCTCACAACACTTAGACCTACAGCGTTTTTCTACAACAACCACAACTTCGTAACCTTTTTCTTACCCATCCCTCCCTCCTCACTCCCCATCAACTTTCGCTAAAGATGAAAAACGACTAGAGAAAACATAACAACACAAAATTATTGTTGCATTGAAAAAAAGTTAAAAGACTCATCTAAACTGTTGACGAAGGAGTCTTCATACAGTCCAATCGCGAACTGCCACAAAACGAAAAAAGCCAAATCTTGGATACGCCTAAACCGTTATCTTATCTAATAGATTGGTCTGTACAAAAATATTACATCGCCATTCACTTTCAGAAACCTGCGATTAAGAGAAAACCGACATACGATCTGATTCAAATGATAGGTACTGTAACTCGTCAAGATGTGCCCAAATTTATTCAAATTACACATAGACTCCTTCCACTCCGAATTTTGGAGTTCACATTTCATTCATTACTTCTGGCCATAGTCCACATGCCGGTCTTTCCGGTCATCTCTCACAACTGTTCTCAACATAAATCGCAAATTGCAGCGAGAACTTAAGAGGCCTGAAACCAATCACTTTCGAGATTGCTGAACTGAGAATTGAGCGATAACTTATGTTTGGAATGGCCAAAACCATAAACAGACACCAAAAATTAAATACTTTAAGGCAATTTCTCTCCTCTATTTTCTTTTTAATTTCTGATCTGCAAGTGCACCCGCCCAAAAATTCACTCATTGTTTACTTCATAAATGAGAGTCAGTTTTTGAAAACCATGTTGGCCATGTTCCTTTAGCCATTTCTGATGAGGAGATGAGAGCACATTACCCATATTTGACCAAAGCCTTGTATTTACCCAAATCCATCAAAAGGCTTACGATGAGCTGCGACCGCTTAGTGCGAAAAATATTAGCATTTTTTGTTCAAAACCTCATGAATCGCAGTCCTTCAAGAATTGTCTCCTCGAGACCTCGGAACAATTTATCAATCGTGAGATTGTTGTGTTCGCAACGTGGGATTCACGGGCTGCCACGAACATATAGAATCCCTAAACAAACTTTTAGACGTTGCCGACTATCCCAAGCATAAAACATGCGCGTTAGGCGCAATTGCACCACCGCCGTTCCTATAAAACAAGATAGTTTGCGCAAATACCGTACAACCTCGAAACAAGCCTCCTCCTCCCTCTCCCTTCCTCCCTCCCACCCTCCTGTCAGCACCTAGTGCGAGGTGCGGAGTTGCCGTTCTCCTGCTAGTTTACTACCCATCGATTGATCTAAATGCGCATCCAAGACCCGACCGACACCTGGAGCAGATCTGGAACATCACAAATCTTGGGACCCCTATTCGAGGCGATACTGTATGCGTACCTTAACAACAGCGAGTCAAAACGTATACCTCGTAGGTGGCTCTAATAAAGCATAGAGAACGACGATCACGTATGTATGGCAGCAAAAAAAGAAATAAATAAATGAATAAATAAAAAACTAAAATAAAGTTTTCCGTTTGCTGCAGTAGGTGCTCGCTAATTGTTCATTAGTAACTCAATCACAAGAACTATAAAAATCACAAATGTTGAGACTCTTGTAATGGCAAATAAATTCGAAATAAATTCGCACAACATGAAACATTCATCAGCAGTAACTCAAGTAGACTACCTAGGTTATTAAGCGATGTGCAATAAGACCACCCTTTCAGCGCTTTATGAAATCCCGTATCTTATGAACTTCGCCCTTACCTTTGTGATCTACTTGTCGAAGCTACCTTATTGATGTCACGCACATAACCTCTCACAAACTTGCAGACACACATATACCTGCACACGCATAGACAGACATGACACCTCCATAACGCACTCCTGCAAAAATGCGTCAAAACAACACCCATCAATCAGCATTTAAGAACACGCCATGAAATTTCTATTAGTACGAAGCTGTAAGCATGATAGGTGAGCTGGTTTCCATCAAAACAATCATGAGATCCATCATAAGAATCAGAACAGCGGAACTAATCAAACGAATCCCTCCACAAGAGCTCTTCCCGCATAACATTGCTTCTCCCTAGTTGTGAACATCACTACACTCTTCGTTTGTTAAATTTTTCGAGTTTATGACTAATAAACAACAAAATAGCGACTCCACTTAACGAAAACCGATTTAGAGCACTTCTACTACTTCATGTTTTGCAAATATGTACACGAAGCTGGGTTCTTCCTAGACCTTCATCTGCTTGAAATATAGCAACAGACTGTCTGCCACTAATGTTTGATCGAGCATTGCGTATAATTCATCGACAACTAATACTGCGTTAACTATACGAAGAAATTCGCCGAGGGAGGGGAACCGATTTTTAGCTTCAACCCGCATAACCAAACGGAACAGTTCCACAACCGCAGTTTCTTAAGTGGATGAGAATACATAAAACAAAAGGCAGATTAGGCACATGTATAGAACTGCTAGATATTTGAAGCCGTTCGAATCAATCTAATGACAAAAGCTAATAACAACATTCGTAGTTTCGTACAACCGGCTCACAAAAAAAGCATTTACACATATCACTCAATAAAAACTTGCACTGCTAGAAAAATCCAAGAAAAAAATCGTACTGCATACTCTTCTCTTTTCCATATAATCTTCTTATCGCTCCTTCCGCAATGACCGCAGCTAGGTTTCTTTTCATCGCTATAGATATATTCCACGACTTTCGGTACAATACGATAAACAGTAATTATGGCGAAGAGAAGCAGTGGACACAGAAAACCGACGCTTTTCACGTCCAGAAAAATTTCGACCATAGTATTACTTCAACGAAATGTCAAGGTATTAAAGCTATAACTGAATTGAATATAGTGAATTGCTTTAACATCACACTCTTTTCACATCTGACAAAAATCTTTTCGCCTTCTTCCATTTCTGTGATACACTCGCAATGATTGAGAACTAGTGCACGTTTCAAAGGCTAATCTGCGAAACGATACAACTAAACTCCTCCTCCAGAGCGAGTAACTGACACTGCCGCTTTATTGTGAAACTCCTCCAAGTAACGCGCCAATCGATTCTGCACGATTTGACCACCCTTCAGACCACTGTACAGCTGAAATGAAATATTCCATAACTGAATCGAACTCGAAATTCTAGAACAAATGTAACTTCGAACAGCATTGGTTGTGGACGACCCCATGCTATCAGCCTTCTTACCCTCAGCCTTCTCCACAATGCCATGACTGAACTTTTTCTACAGAGACGGGCCAGAAATGGATTATTGTGCAAATAGTTCTTTCAAAAATTTGTATCTTGAAGTGTGCATCCTTTTTCTCTCTTCTATGATTTCACCTCACGTAAGTCACCTGATGTATTCTCAACCTCAGTACGACACCTCTTAACCCCTTCCGATATCGTTGAATGCTATCTTCCAACCCCTTATTGTTTCCCCATAACTAATCTTCGAACAATCACCTTGAAGAAGATGGCTTCCAACCTTTCGCCACCCCTACCCATCTTATCGTTCAACCTATTTGAAAATTCTAGCAGCCTACAATACGATGGCGAATAAATATGGCGGAACGTGAACATATAGCGATTACAACAATGAACACCACAGGTGTTAACTGCGCCGCCTCTTCCGCTTGACTACACCTCTTCAGCTTTTACATATTTGAGCGAACCTCACAAAACACAGCTGTGACGTTTTTTGGAAACGTCTCCATTCTCATTACTGGTAAGCACAGGTACTTGTTTATAAAAATATGTCCTAGGTGGCTGCGGCAGTTGTAAAATGTCCTAAATTATTCACTCCCTTTCTTATACCCTTCTAATTAACTAGATCATGTTGCCCTTAAAACGCACCAATTTTTCAACCCAAACCTCAATTCCAACTACAGCCAAGTTTTCCACATAAAACTAACGACCGCATTGCTTCCTTTAATCCCCATTCTCACAGTCAAACTCAGTTCCCGGAACAATACGACCAACCTGGTAGAATTCAGTCAGTTCGATTTCACCGTTCTTGTTCAGATCCACTTCGTTCAATAACTCATGCAGGAGACGCTCGTCGATCTTCTCTCCATGAGTCTATAAAAGTGAAAGATTAGCACTGCCTGCACTCCGCTTATTCGATGAGGAATTCTTTTCAAGAGTTGGATGTATCGCATATGTAAATTGAATTTTTAGTCGGTGCAGTAAACGAACAGTCACGTTCGTAACGTTGATCAATACCAATGAAACATCTAAATGACAAGACGATAATCGATTAGTCGATACGACCTACTGGCAAACGAAAAGCCATGATTTCGAACCTCATGCAAGTAGTCTCTTCCCTCCTCTCGTGAAATTTTGGAATCAGTTCGACCGCAAATTACAGCATGTAGCAGCCAAAAACGACAGAAATTAAAACAATGTGACTTTGATTATTGGTGCCGGTTTAACCGTGTGACTTCTAAGGTTATAACAATGAAGCTCCAGCGTGGCAAATAACCAGAACTTTGGCCAGACTATTAAGAGGGGAGATGGAGTAGAGAAAAAGCTCTTTGAAACGAATTCGTTTCTGGATTTAAGGCGGGCATCTAGCTCTATTAGCAAACTGCAATAATGAAATTGGAGCCTCCCACTGATAGTTACTGAGGTTTCGAAGACAGGCAGTCCACGGAAGCGGATTTTTCTATTTGATTGTAACTCCTCCTCTCACGTTAACCAAAGATTCTCGAAATGTAGTCGCAAGGTTGCAGAAACATAATCTCCAGCACTGTGAGTACAACGAAAAGGCCTTGCCCGGAAATGTCTCCTGAGATCATTGACTGTAATGTGTCCTTTGCCATCCTTGTCGAGTTGGTTGAAACGTTCCCTAGCTGATTGCATCTCTTCATGTGTTAAATTTAGAGCCACTCCGGATACCGACTGTGCACGTGCGTTTTGACCCATTTCCACATTAATAAATGTTTGGGCCATTTCAAGTTGACGCTGAAAATATGCATGAAGATCTATCGTGCATGTGAACAGCGAATTGCCCCAAAGCCAGTGGGTAAAGCTATACAGAAAGGCTTTCTCAGTAACTGCATAACGTAGTCAGACATCACCATAACCGATATGCGAGGAAGAAGGCGGGCAGACTCAGAAGCGATCAAGAAGGCGAACGGAATATTTTGGCACCAGTTGAAGGGCCGACCTTCTAGCGCCTTTTTCTATGATAAGAAGCGGATAGTGGATCCTGTTTTATGGGAACTAGATGATAAATATAAACGTCTCGCCAAATAAATCTGCTCGAATTAATATGAATCCAGTGAATCATTCAACAAATTCATAGTGATTGTGAAAATCTTTTCTCATCTTCTACTGTAAAATGAGCCAACTTTTGTTTGAAATATACAGCGCACTATCGTATCCCTTGCTGAATGCACTGCTGCTCATGATAACTGCTTAAAGGCTGCAGAGCGCTAACGGTGGACTCAAGTGAAACGATCAGGACAACACCACAGTGACCACTCGTTCGATTCGCAATGACTACAGTCACGGCCGCGGATTGCTACAACTGGACCAGAAGAGCCAACGATTTCAAAGCATTCTGCGGGAAAGTCGGTCAACATATCCACATCATGACCCCTAATTCGGAAAAGTGAAATGTTAATGTCACCAACAATTACTGAGACATGCAGAATATAGCACCAGTTGGTTATGCAGTCGAGAAATTCTCTAGTTTCCTCAACATTACAACCTGGTTGACGATATGCCACTATGAAATCGTTTGGTCTTCTCGGCCAGTTGTAGCAGTCCGCCGTCGCGACTATAGTCACTGTGATTGGTCTCAGATCAATGATTATTTGTTGAGGCATGACTGGGATCTTGAGTTTGGGTCATGTCTTAGTTTAGAAGACATGTATGGTGTATTCAAGATTTGGTGATCGCGTTATTGAAAACGCTGTCTCACCTACGGAAAAATAAGGCGCTCAATGCTTAGTTGCCTTTCTATCTTCAGTGTATAGCTTCGAAGCGATATTTTCTATGGAAAAGTAAGTGAAAAGCGCATAAAATGGCTGCTTTCCGAAAATGCTGGTAAGCCACGCAAAAAGGATTGCCGTAAGGCATGCAAAAAGTGGGCGAAGAACCGTGAAAAACGCCTGACTTTTTTCTAGTAGTTGTTGCGCGTTCTTTAAATACATGAATAATAAAATGAGGCCACGTCACTGCATTCGAACCATTACAACTCACGACGGTCAGCCTCCTTCTCATGATTATGCGAAGTCGGAACAATCGGCCTTATTCATCGGTCAGGTTTTTGAAACGGACGATGGTACTCTTCCTCCTTTCACCCTGTACCATCTAGATGCCGTCAGGATAGAGTTAAACGTAGTCAGATAGTCTACTCCCGAGCTTAATGACGGGGTGTCACTAATACTAGAAGGTACACCTTCGCAATTCATCAAGAAAGCCGCGACAAGCCTTTCTTACCCCTCGTGTCTTTTGTTCAGGCGCAGAATTGTAATAGGCATTGTTCCAAATGCTTGGAAAACGGCAATAGTCGTATCATTACAGAAAAAGCCTCCCTCAAACCGCGTTTCCAATTATCGTCCCATCAACCTTAGGCCATCATTTTGCATGGTGCTCGAAATTACTGTGAGAAAATCTATATTAAGTCACCTTAGTTTTTCCAACAACATCACGATAACCAGCACGGTTTTTATCAAAGGAAGGTTTACGCTCACACAACTCATGACATCCTATTGCGACTAGTACGCTGCTCTCAATAACAATTTACAAACAGATGACCTTACTGAGCTTGAAAAAGCTAGGTGAGCCATCTGGAACCGCTCCTGAAGGTGGAAACCTATGGAATAAACGGCACTGCCCGAGTGAAGATATGCAGGCCTATTATTGATCCCGGAACGATTATAACGCGCTATGTCAGGACATGGTTTCATTGGAAAAGTGGTCACAGCTATGGCAGATTGATATATCCGCTGAGAATTGCTTTGTCTTGCATTTAAATTTCTCGACTGAATACCCTCTGCGTTTGTGGTCTCGTTCTTCCTGGAAAGGAAGTGATGAGGGATCTAGGTGTTTATCTGAGTTCAGACCTGACTTGGCATAATCACTGTGTTGAAGCTTCGCGGAGGGCTGCTCAAGTTTCGAACTGTTTTCTGCGTTCAGTGCAATGCATTTGCTTAGAAAATTATCGAAAAGCCTTTGTTGCTTACTGTCGAGCCATCTTAGAATACTGTACGCAGGTTTGCTCTCCGTCTGTGAAAAAGGATATCGAAATGATTGAGCGAGTACAACGGTGCTTTGTTAAGGTAGTTTTTAGGAAGGCTTCTCGTGGAACATTCCAGTCTGATTATGAGCAACGACCTTGCGTTCTTGATTTGAAACCTCTGTGGTATCATAGAGCGCAATTTCGTAAAATTTGCATTGCGCTCGAGACTTCACCCTCTGCAAATTGAAAAGAAAACAATGAATCGAACTACTGTGCTCAATTCTTTTGCTTTTCGTGTTGTTCCTCTCTGGAATTCCTGACCATATGATGTAGTTATGGTAAGTTCTTATGCTTTAAGCGACGCATGGGCCAATGCGATCTATCGACATTACGTGCTGCCTGCCTGCTATAATTTATATTAAATGTCCACTTTGGTTTTCTGAGTGTATATTATTTACAATATCTGATCTTTGTTTTCATCAACCTCTATGGGTTTTGAAAAGCATCGTTATGTGCAGTGTTTATACATAAGCATATATTTTGGCTCCTATGTACAGTTTTGTATTGGACCTGCGATGCCACGCTTTCTTTATTGTAAATAAAGATGTCTGCCGCAACACTAACTTGTGGCCCTTTGTATAACTATATCAGGTGAGCAGTGAAGGGTCTTTGGTTCAGTATCCACTCAATGCAATTACCTCGTTTTTATTAATAACGTTCTCATTCAACTTTAACAGCGTGACAGTAAAGCCTGACAAAAAACATCTGCCAGAAAAGCAGTCGCTTAAAAAATGACATTTTCCCGAGCTGTTGATATATTCAAGAGCAATACGTCATAAGAAAATCCAGTTTCAAATCAGTTCATTTCTCACCTACGGCTAAGTGTTTCGTCGTTTTCCCCCTACGTCACTGTCTTGGTGGCGTCCAGCATTTCTCCTTCTCGACACATGCTAGAATATCACGCCCACACAATCTTTGAATTAAGCACTCACAGCCCAATCAGATCCCTAACCGACGTCTCTCACCATTACTGGACCCTTTACTTACCGTACTCCTCCCCGACCCATCCTATAACCGCTCTCCACTTATTTTCCATTTCCACTGATATAAGATATCACCAGCATAATACGTGATCTACACATCTCTCCTACGCACGGCAAAAAGTAAACTTGCTTATCACCTACATTACAGCTTGCATCTGTTTTCGCGCGGATAAAGTACGAAGAAGGATAAACAGCCGAAAGCGAAAGGATCACCTTGCACTCAGCGCTCGACCAGTTGAGTTCCTTTGCCATAATGTTGATCACAGTTTCCAAAACCTCGTGTGCCGCATACGTGTTCAGAAACGCTAACCGCAGACGTCGGCCGATCACATCGACTGCAGTGCATGCATACTCCTTCACCGCGTAACGCACCTACAGATTGTTTATTAGTACCACTGAGATACTCACATCAGCCACCTTGAAAGCTCTCAACTATCCCTATAAGGGGGCGAGCGATCCCACCATTTCATTCGAGGGAGCCTTCTATCATTGTAATCGTGTAAATTTTGCAAATAAAGGTACAAAACTGCCGCCTACAGATGAAGGCCGAAACTAAGCCAGAAAGGATGTGCCCATGAAATTACGATCTTTCGTGAATTCACATATCAATTGAGAGTTTGGCATGAAACGATTCATTTAGCTCTACCAGGAGCCCGAAACGAAAGGAGCTCAGCAATGGGAAATGAGTTAAATGAGGCAAAACACCTCACAAACGTCAAGAATTAATCGCCGGCCCATTTCCTTCGCTTAGGTGAATTTTATAGAAAGATGGCGATTATCACTGCTTTAAATATTTTATTTGCGTAAATAGAACAAACTTCTTAAACAACTACAAATTTATTCTTTCACGGATAGCATACTGTGAATGCTGATCAGATCACTACTTCATTAGTGAGAACAATAAAAAGAGGATTAATTTATCAGTGCTTCAACCAACCAAAAACAAAAAATAAGAAATAAAAAAATAACAAGACAAAAGTCAACAAAACATCGAAGAATGGCAATGCTTATGAAGCAAATGCGCAAACGTAACGCGGACGAGAGCAGTATTTGAATTGAAGTCCCTGTATGCCCTCTTCTCGATTCCTCTCTTCATCGCCCCCTTCCAACCTACACAAGACAAACAAAAATCTTTGTTGCATATTAAACCAACGATTCGCTAAATATGTGAACTAAACAATCAATACAATAAGAACCTACTTCAGCTTCAATATAAGGAAATTCGTTATGAAGTCGATGCCCAACAATTGGCCATCTTTTGCCGGTCATTTTGCACATACGGGCCACAACAAACGCTCGGTCACCATAGGTCGTCGCCAGATGTCGAGCAATCGGAAATTGCAAATGATCCGTAATGCAAACTTGCAGTAGGAATTATGTGTAAAACGTCAAAGCCCAAACAGCATTTAACGTTTGGATATTAATTAATGCTGTAATGGTATCACCTTTAGTGTGCGCCTCCACCAACCATATTTAAGGATCCCGTAACAACAAACTTCTGAATATCGCCAAAAGTGCTGTCAATCTAAAAATGCAAAACGAAGCAAAGAGGTGAGTGGGAATATGCTGAGCTGGCAATGAGTTTCATAGACCTAGCGTTAGTTGGGCCATCCAAACAACTCTTTGTTTTCAACAATACAAATCAGCCATGAACTCACAATGCCTATGGCCTTGTGGCACTATTCTTTAAAGGTGTTATAAAAGATCTCCTTTTGGTAATACTTCAGTGCAGATTAACTGATAACTACTATTTACTAACATAAAATCCCTACATAAATGTTAGATGTCACATGTTACCATTATAACGCTAACTATAGTCTAAGGAGTACTAGACATATAATAGACTCTGCATAGCGTAAAAAACAGTTGTCGATATCTTACAACAGCTTCTCGAAACCTATGAATACTATTAGACGAACCACTGATGGGCCATTATGACACTAATGCGCGAATCGCAAAACAATTTATTGACAAAATCATGAAGAGAAAAGGGGATGGAAATGTCGCATTTGAGCTTACATCTTCCTCAAGGCCGTAGTCCTGGACGAGATGGATGTAGAGCAAAGGATCCCAATTATGTGCGCCTTCTAGTAACAATCCAGCAGTGACGCATCCGTTGCGTGGTTTTAGACCACATGCTTTTATGGCCGCATCCACAGTTTCCTCGGCCATATGGCGATAAGTTGTCCACTTCCCACCTTCAGTATACAACCAATAGACACCCTCTAGGACAACAGCACAAAGAGCATTTCAAAAATAAAAATCACATAATAAATCTTCGGTCCGAAGGGTTCATGCGAGATAATTGAGTATGTCAATAAAGTAGAAGCACTTCGAATTTATTTGTATAGATATAGTGATGGTCGTTTAGTTGCAAACGACGCTCTCTGATTTCAATCAGAAGGCTGAGGGAGGCAACACTCCGACGCACTAGTTTAGTTGTCGTATTTGCCACTAAACATTTATGGCCTCTTATGTTGTTATCGGTTATAGCTGCTCAACTGCAGAAAAGTGCCATCTGAAGCGGTAAATTCGATCAAAGACGGCTTCCATGCGCACCTCCATTATGTTCGAGAATGCTGGATTGTTACTTAAATTTTCTATTAGTCAAATAGAAATGCTACTAGCACTAGAAAAATAATGTGGGAGGGACGCGTTGAGAACAAAAGTGTCATTGGAATTCGAATGCTGCTATTGCAAAAATAAATCGATCTGTCGAACTAGACTGCACGAAATGCAGTGAACATTCAAAACAGCGCGAAACGGCTTAAAATAGACCGAACTGTTAAAAAACGCGGGAACATGTCTGGCGAAAACAAGATTGCATGCCTTTTTCCGGGACTAGACAGAAAGAAAACAGCCGTAGATATTCAAAGAACTAAATGAGGTCCTGCGAAATTCAACATGAATTCAGATGCCTTCAGAATAGAAATGATTTGCAGGCAAGCACTTCGGAAGAAAAGCCACGCACATCCTAGGGGAACAGGAAAGTGAAGGGGTGGGGACGTTCGGCAAAGGCCATCTACCTTCCAGACTGGTGTACTGACATCAACTGACTTCATTTTTGGAACTAAACCAAATCTTGTCAGCTTTAACGGTTCTGATACGTGTGGCCTCGATAAGGCGAAGAATTCCTCTTGATCTACATGTAACCTGGTGTTAGCAGAAATGGTTGGTCCGTCTTGACGCATACAACAGTCACGCATACCGTAACAGGCTCATTTTCCCACGTCAAACGCATTCTTGGCGCTCAATAATTCGTCGTAATTCGTGAATATCGTCGTCTTACCGCAGTGTAACGACCGAAACATAAGTTCGATGAATCCAGAAACTAATTTCACGAAAGAATCCAAACAAATCGAGGGATCAGGACCCCAGCGTAATTCACAATCGGTGGCTGAATGTCAAGTGCACGTGAACAAATTGAACAAAATTGCTAAGAAAGCATGATAGGATGTACAACGTTAGAAATGAGAATTGCGTGCTTGCCGGAACGCTGTGCACAGTAATCTAAGCAAGCGGTCATAAAACAAAGCGCTGGTTTCTTTTTGTTCCTGCTGTAAAGGTTTTTCGAAAGACGGTCGTCAAACCAGCGGAAGTGAATTGTTTCTAATCAAATGCCCACTCCAAGTGTTCAGCTTTTGAAGATGAAAAGCTGCAACCAGCTAGTCGAAAAGTTACGAGAAAGGATTTTGATCGGGGAGGACAAAAAATGAATGCGCGCTTTCAGATGTAGGTGAATTCACCTCAACAGGGGTGGTCTCAGAAGATGAACAACTGCTTAAACAAATCTGTGGGCACATTTTTTCAGTTAAACGGCAATCTATCAATCAACCAATAAATACTGCATGGGCATATGGGATTATCGCATATATTTGGTGGAAATGTACAATGAAATTCCAGGACTCCTGGAACTCAATGCAACGATCCAACAGAACTCTGCAATGATAGCGCATCAAAAGTCGGAGCGGTAATACCTTACTGTCCGTTGCTGAAGGCAGTTATAAAAGTTGCCTCACCAATAGCAGCACAGACATCACAGCTAACCGCAAAACACAAAACCCTAATAGCATGTTCGTTTTACTTCACTCTCATTAGCAGAAAATGAATGCTATTCGCAATAATGGAACATTTATGACCACTAGTGCCTTCTGACAACTGCTGTCCCCGTCGCAAACAACAGCATACGACCGTCGGCCAGATGAGGTAGTCGAACGAACAACAGCCCTTACGATATTGACTGCCTTTTCACTGTCAGTGACATAAACTTGAATGCGAAGACTTATGACCACAAGCGAGTTTCTTCATAGATCCTTCACAAAAGTCCTATATAAACAAACTCCATCACTTCTCGCAGAGTGTTCTAACAAGTCTCGCTCACTATCTCAAGCAAAAATGAATCAGTACGAACCAGCAATAGTGATGAGGTTGCTTTTAGAGATCTCGATGATGTGGTTACGCGCCAATGACTTCGTGTCCTTCTTATTTGGATCACGAACCAGTGGTCGTAGTCCAGACCACGCACTCAGCACGTCACCGCGCCGCACTATAAACACCAACCATAACTTAAGACCATCACCATCAGCAATATATGAAAGTGAACGAGAAAAGAAGTTAACCTTTTGCGTTTTGCGACATCTTCCAACAGTTCATTCCCTATAACACCAAGTAGCCGTTTGGCAAGAATTCTCTCTCGTTAGAATTCTGCACCTATAACTTCAACGAATACGCAAGCATTTCTTTAGAAGTGATCAAGAATGTCTTGGAATGAATTGTACCTCGCCAGTTCAACATAAGCAATCGATTTTCAAACAAATAATACTCGTGATCAATGTCGCTGACAAAGAAACATGTGACGCGATGAATGTTACGAAACTTTGCCATACTTTTAAATAAAGCTTCCGAATGTGATAAATGGGACGAAAGGGCGTGGGCTGCAGGCAAAGAGGATGGGAGGGGGGTGAACGGTGGGAGGAAAGAGAGAAGGAAACAACCGTCAGTGGAAAATGAGGGACTTTATAAAAAAGAATCCTATCAATTTCGAAATTATCAAACACTTGTCCAGCTCACCTGAAAAATCCATGTTGCCGTTGATGGAGGAAACCATATGTCCTCTAAGCAAAGGCGCCAACATTGTAATAACACCTAACTACATTCGTTGTGGCCGCTTCGAAGCCGGAAGTTATCTATTACCATCAATACATTCAAAGGTGCTCAATTCACGCCGCTACCAGTCGAAGCGCTGTAAACGCCGCGAAGTACCACCCCACAATCATTGATGCCAACTACTCAAACAACATCAGTCCCGCTCATCTTTTTAAAAGATTCTGAGAAGACGGTGTACTCACTCCACATATATTTCTGATGCGTTTCACTCTTTTCCATCCTTTTTTTTTCACTCAAATATACTCACCGCGATTTCCAGAACATCTCACCCATCTCCCCTCAAACCATCAGGTTTTTCTCAGAAGACATCTAAATAAGAGTTTGTTCCTAGCAAAAAAAATTGAAAAATAATTAAACCAATAAAGTCAGACCTGACCTCTGAGTTATGATGATGCCAATCTTCCTTGTTATCCATTATGACGCTGTCGAAGATCAAATAAAAAAGTAGGAAACTCACCGGTAACATCGTCGGAGAGGTATGTGCGAACCTCTTGAAGAATGAATTCAATGTCTATATCGGCCGGCCCAGGATGGAAAGTGACGGGCATAGGTGCATCTGTTGTGCCAGCAACGGTCATTCGTTCCCATGGCAAAAAGAAGATCACACGCCCATCGCTTGTTGATGGATCCAGAAGACCAGTATTAGAAGGACTGAAAGTGATCCACTTATACAGGAATGGCTTACTTCCAAATGATTTAAACTAAAACTATGCTTGACGTTAGCAGCTGTGACTGAATAGGAACTTGCTGAACAGCCCTCAACAATTTCTTCGGAACTCAGAATGTGCAAAGCAATCAACAAAAAAAGGAAAGAAAAAACGAAGTAGCCATAACAGTAATCATAAATATTTTGAGGGTAAGAACGGAAGCCTTTCGACGTTGGCGATCTCGTAGCGTTATACTTGGACATCTTTTTCTCTCTGCGACTATCCTCATTTTCCTCTCTTTCCAATCGCCAAAGTTTGTTGTAAGTGGAGGCCGTTTCTCCATTTTTCGCCTACGCCCACTGGCACTAGTCATAGGAAGCTGCAGCAGACAGAGAATTGGCATCCGTCGACAACCACATTTATTCAAATAAGTAAAGGAAAATGGATGCCAATATAAGTGCTCACAGGTGACAAATTTTTCTATTGAATTGAACGATCGATATTAATAGACTGAAAGTTTGAATTTGGAAATACCAAACTGAAAGTGAAACAGAAAGGAAACTCATCACTGAAGCAAATAAACAAAGAAAAAAACTCGGTGATGCTTGACTCACATAGCCTCATATCGTGTCACTACAGTCAAATGTTTCATGCAAGCCACCTTTATAGACTGCGGAGATTGTTTCAACAGATATTGAATGCTCAATTAATAAGCGTTCGAAGCTTTGGTAGAAATTACCAGCCTCGGAGACGAAGTAAGGCAGCAGGCTTTTTGTTAATCGCCAGCCTACCGCTTCGTTTCGTCCCCGACGTTGGTACTTCCTATGGAAACATCGGTCGCTTAATAATTTTGCATTCAACATCTGTCGAAACAACTCTGCAATATATAAGAGGGGGGGTTTGCCATCAAACATTTGACTGTACTAATATAAATTAAAAAAACTGATCGCTCCGCGGCTTGAAAATAAGCTATACGAAAAAGAAATTTCAGTGTTTAAAGAATGCGCTCAAAGAATTTCTACCGAGTTCTCACCACAATAATAGCATTGTTGGGAATTTGCGAGAATGCATATAAAAGCAATCTAGACAGCTCTCAAAGAATTCCAAACAGCTTTTCTCGCCAGCTGTAAAGATCGGTCGTTTTTCGTTTTGCCGCACTGGTAGTTAAGACGAACGAGCTATGTTAAACTTATTGCTCGCTAACGATAGTTCCGCACATTTCAACGGTAATTTGACTGCACTGCATAAAACGATAACCGCCAAGGAGCAGCGCATCATCCGAATAGGTACGCAGAGTATCTGAATTTTCTGTCGTTTTCTCGAAACGAAAACAGACCTGTAATAACCAGGAAGTACGATATGAACACCAGCTGAAGGCTGACAAATCGGTTTTGTGTCTGGATCGGCCATCAAACGCAACGTATCCGTAAACGGACCAGTCGCATTCACAACCGCCTTCGCCTTAATATCCCATTCGTCGCCGGTCAACTGCAAACAAGACCATCAACAATGCCTAAACAGTTTCCGCCTAATGCTTGTGTTGCGGCGGAATTGTCACACAATGCAAACCGAATTATCCCTCCAATATCCATGTTCCACGTATCACTATTCGTCCACGCATATATGTGTATGTCCATCCGTCCACTCATTCGCATCAGCGACTAACAACTTATTCGCCCGAACAAAGTGTTTTTTCTCAATGACTAGGATGTTCACCTAACTGCGAAACTAACATAAAAAAGAAATTTTGCTAAACGAGAATCAATGAAGAAGTAATAAGGAGAGAAGCTGAAAAGCTCCTGTCTCTTTTCGCATGATGATCGACAGCTTTTCTGCCTCCATCCCGCTAGAGGAAGCGGATGTAACCATATTGATGAATCTAATGGAACGATAACAAGTGCACAAAATCTCTTAAGGAGCCTTCACTTGCGGAAAATGAGAGCGCACAGTGGGCAGTTGCTAGAGATGCAAGTCTGCACATCGTACAGACGGCAAAAATAAGAGGATATAGACAGCTGAAATAATTTCGCCCGCGTCGACGTGGCAAATACCGAAGACCGTCGAGGGTTCAGGAAACGAACCATGTCTTTGACATGGGCTCCGCACACTTTGCCATCTGAATTTTTGAGGATTCGCTCCACTTTTGTATGATTAACGGCTTTCGCGCCTTGACGAATTGCCGTTAAAACAATCGATAGATTCATTCGTGCGTCGTTGTGTTGTCCTGAACGCAGACCAATTTCGACATGCAGAAAAGTAGTAAAATCACATTCGTACTTTCAACAGAATCTTAACGGCCATGAATCCTCAACACGCGAGCAAATATTCGAGGCTCCGAATCTCACTTACACACTGTGTTCGTAATTTCTATATTACTCATATTAGATGGAAACTACATACTCATCACTAAACAAGAATTGGGTGAATTGGGTATCCCGTAGCAATTGGAGAGTAAAAAACCTTCATCGATTCAAAGTGGAAACCCCTACGTCATGTTTATCAAATTTTACGTAAGCACTTTTAACAAGTAATAAGCGCTCCACTGTTCAAAAACGTACAACCAAGCTCATTCACTCAAACAAAACAACCCCCGATTCAACAAGTTTAACTTCGTCCACCACTTTCAATAACGAAATGATTTTTGAAACCTCTAGAATTCCGGCGAGAAAACTAGTAAAGCAAAAAAAGAGGAATAATGCAAGTTACCATCGTAATAAATGAGCGCTCCTTTAAGCGACTCCTTCTTTAGCATTGGGAAACGCTCAAGCGCCTGCTCCTTGTTAATATAATAAGAACTCTTGAGAACACGCTTCCCGGACACAAAGTCATAGGCTTTAATACCCAACCAATAATACGGGACCTGCCAGAACCTGCAAAATACATCCAATTATGGCAATACTGCAACAGATCTCCGCCTGCAACAGTGATGCAGTCTTTGCCTTCTCTTATCTTCCTCTCTTGACGAGGAGGGTTTTTTGCTTTCGTTTACTGAAGAGTCGTCCTCTCATTTAACATTTTGACCCCCCTTCCAATAAGCAAGCCAAATCTTTGAAATTTAAATTTAAAATTCTGCACCTCATTTTTCGACAGGGCAAGGATCGTTTTCATAACGGTAAGACGAAAGGAACCTCATGCTACTGCCGTCTCCCCCTATCTCTTTCTCTCCCATTTTCACTTGGCAACGAGAGAACGCAATGGTAACGTTTTGGACAGAAACTCGTTGATTGAGAGCATGACTAAAACGAAAACAACGGGAAGCAATACGCTTGCTAGATAACAGGTTCCCGTCTGAAAATGAACGTTGCTGCACCATTAGCAAACTACGAAACAATGACGGCACCAAATTGTTATAAATCATCTTCCAACATCACCTTCCCGACGATGAAAATCCGATAAATAGCCTATTAATTTTTTTGAAAAAAAAAAATCAGAAATCGCTAACGCAATCAGCAAATAAAGTAATGGTTGCATCAACTAACTAACTCCTGCGGCTGCCTCAGGATACTTTTGCAGACAGTTATTGACAAAAATGCTTGGAAAAAGTTTTGGACGAATGTGCCGCATCACTGCTATCAACTAAATGCAATGAAAACCACCAGAGTTCAGTTTCTAACTATTTATTTAGTATCTCGGCAATGACGTTCTCTGAAAAATTCATCACCCCTGACCACGTTCGCTTTTATTCAGATATCATCTCAGGATTTTAACACCTCGTGAAAAATACGACGGAGAAAAAATATGGAACAATGATGGTACGTAGCAGCACTGCTTCCATAATGCAGTGGATGATTGCGCAAATTGCACATGATGATAAGCCACTGGCATCGAATCGAAGAATGCAAGTCCGGATCGTGCCGCCTGATGCCGTTGTGTGCGCAATAAAACGTTGTGTAATAATAATCGGCATAACAGTAACGCATGTGATTGATGGAATATAAACATAGAAGAATGAAAGCAGGATTGGGTGTAGAAAGTTGAGTGTGAAACAAATGTGAAAACCAAAAGCCTCACTTATAAATTGGCAACATGATTGGAAGGGGATAAGACAAATGAGGCGCACAGTGTAGAAGATTGGCACGTTCGAATAACGCTTCTCGCACCATTCTGTACTGCTCGAGATCGAGACCAAAGATAGCTGCTTGTAGGTAACGAACTCCACCATGGATCAGCTTCGTACTTCGTGAGCTTGTACCGCTTGAAAAGTCATCCAACTCCACTAGTGCCGTTTTCAGTCCTTCAAACACATTCGCAGCCATTTAATTACTCGGCTTTTGTGCTAGAGAATGCCGCAGGGTTACAACAACGTTAAGGAACTCAATCTGAAATCCTACACATCGCCAACAAATCACGTTGTTGCTGCCAACAACGTTTCAAAGCAAAGATGAGCCTATCGTCACACTGGTATACCACCCCTACTTAATCCATTATGTAAGACGTCGTCTTATTTTCAAAAGAACGCGTAAGCTGCCAAGAAATGTGTGGGAAGGGAAAAGAGGAAAGGGAACGCAACACAAGTGAATTGGTTCTATCTCCGTTCCCCTGGAAAACCATTAAGTTCCGCCTTTAGAGGCAAAAATGGAGCACACCATCCTTTCAGCCGCTGCAAAAAAGCCGCAGCGCTCTTCTACTCATATCAATGAGAATTTAGGAAGGGAAACGATTTCAGCTTGGTAGGCTTAGAACAAGGAAATCGCAAATTGGTTACTTATCATAGGACGCCACCATCTGAGTTTACGGCTGTCTGCGAATTTCGCCCCCTTCCATGACCCGGGACATGCAGAGCTTTGTGATGTTCACATGCTCTGAAGCAACAGCCATACGCACTTTAAACGGCCATTCTTGTGCGGCGGCATACGAAGCCGTTGCAGACAAAGACGTGAGCAAATGTGCACAAATTCTGTTACGGAGAAATATTTTGGGTCAAAACAAATCTCCCTACATGCGGCTTCGTTACAAACGCTTGGAATACCATCCCGCCGATTTCGAACCAATAAACGAATAGCAGCATACCTACTTTCCTATGTGCTTAGCTATGTATTTACAAACTGCTGGACCGTATAGTTCTACAATTATTTCTGAAACCGCTTGGAGTTGATAAAAACTTTTTTAAAATAAAGCAAAAATTTTAAAGCTGACACACCTCTTGATTGCGAGTCTAGTGCCACTCCTGCTCCAGTTGCGCCGCCTCCAATCACTAATATATCGAACTGTTCTTCTTTCAAGGACTACAACATTGGAAAAAACTAGTAGGGAAGTGAATTACAACACAGACTTCAGATAAGAGAAACTGGTTGACAACAGCGACATGCTCGGTTATGCAAATCAATCCAGTAAGTACAGAGGTAAGATCGGAATCGAAAGATATCTAGGACATTGCTCCAGAAACGATGCGGCAACTTGATCGCGCAAGCCAAATCACTTCTGAAGTCCCCGATAACATCGTTTTATGAAAAACGCTTCATTATATACCATAATTTTTTGAAATTTCAACGGATACGACCTACTGCAGGAAAGGCTCATAGAAAAGGGCGGACTCTCATCAAGCAAAATCCACCAGACTTGCTCCAGCAAGTGTAACTTGTGAAACAACGTTCGTCACTGTCGGGATTTCAATCAACCAGCCTTGAAAGTTCAGGCGATTGAAGGCTTATAAAACATTGGCTGGAAAGCCTCTGCTGAAAGTCAGATCGAAAACTAGCCCAAGCATGTAGATTTTAAATTTCATTCGCAGCGGCATTGGATTTCGAACTGAAACACACGCAGAAAATGATAAGCACAAACCGGGCAATATGTAGCTAATCTGCTAAGCAAAACACATAAGAACTGCAGTAGTTCGAAGCAGAAACGCCTATGAAAGAGAATCAAATATAGAAAAAGAAATAAATAAAGCAAAGTAGGCGACCAAAGCGGATTCACCTCTTCAGGAGCAAAAAAATTTTGGACAAATTATGATCGAATTCATCAGACAGCTACAAACGTTTGCAACATTCAAATGTGCGGCAAAAAAAAAAAATCCTGGCATCTCTAGCGATTGACGTCGTCCGTGCAGACCAATGGCGAAACGAATATATATTTCTGGCTGTACTGAGGAAAGCTAGATTAGTCAGTTCTCTGTCTCTACCTGGGGCCAACTCGCAATAAATGCAACTCAAAAGCTACCGGTAATAATGCGATAAATAATGCCACGCTTTTATTTTGTTTGTTTTACAGCGACAACTGGGTCGAGATTTCAAAGAAGCGTTTGAATCGCCATTAAAAGCAGTTGAAGAATGAAATTCGGGCAGCAGGCAGGTCGGAGCAGGTATGCGACAGAACGTTAATGAAGCAAAGAGCCGGAGACAGATCGCCAATTATGCGCACTGCTTTTCATTGCCAGTCATTGTCTCTAAAAACTACCATCGGAACAATATACACGCGATAGCATATACCATTTCCATAAACAAAAAGATGATTGCCTAAACCAACTGCTCAATCAACAATACTCATCATGTGTCACTTGTACTGCTGCAACTTCGCATGTTTATCTCATCTGCTTGTGCAGCGAGCAGTCCTTTTGCACAGACAAGCGCTCAAAGGAGTTCGTGAAAATCTCTGACCAAATGAGGGTCCGAACTGGTGGCTCAAAGCGGGTCCAGTAAACTGATCAAATGATTTGTTATGAACGCATTCAACCATAATTAACAAGAGGCTCACCTTCAGAAGTTCAGATCTCGTTGGAAGTGAGCTTGAACTTCGTTTATTCATTTCACCAAGAATATCCGCATTCAGTGTTTTAAAATGATTTTGCTGAAATAATGTTTCTTAGTCGAAAAAAAAAACGAAGGAAAAGGTCAAACAAAATCAACGACAGCATTACGGCAAAGATATAAAAAAGGATACGGGTTTATGTTTTTCCTCTGCCACCCCCCCCCCCCC
>JAARMF010000574.1:22528-50597 GCA_022844705.1 Toxascaris leonina | reverse complement strand
ATATATATATGATTGTTGTCGTTGGCGATCCGTCGGATCGCCGTGGGTTCGCGCGAATCTGTCGAGTTCCATTCATCTTTGTCCCAAGCCGTTTGTTTCCAGCGCTGATCGTAGATTCTTACCAGCTGCTCACCCTATCTCCTTTGCGGGCTACCGAGCGGTCGCTTTTGGTCTCGTGGCATCCAGCATGTCAAGCGGCAGGTCCACCGGTTCTGGAGTCTTAGTACGACGGGACCCGCCCAACTTTTTTTTTCTTTTTTTTTTGCTGCACTTATTTCGCACATCACGTCGTGAACTCCAGTTCTACGCCGCAGTTCGTCGTTGCTAATCCGGTGGTCTGTTAAGGTGACATCACACATTCTTCTTTCCATTCCTGTGTCTATTGCCGCAAATTTCTCTTACTCACGTTGTTTGCTATTCGTATTTTTAACTTTTTTCAGCTCTTCATATGAATCTTCGACTAAGAATCGCTTCTTCGTCATCCGAGACCTATCAAAATTACCAGCATCGGTCTTTCCCCAGTGAGGACGAGTTAACAGATATCGTTTAGTAAAAATCCGCTCCCTCACCATCCGAAAGGAATCGTGACATGACTCTCCATATCTCAAGCCAGTACTCTTCGCTCACAAATTCTCGGCACTTTTTCAATATTCTTCATTCCCCGACATCCTCCAATGATGCACCACTTAGAGTGCCCCGGAAGGGAAGCAATATTTTCGCATTCGTTCATTTTCGCATATCCCCCCTCCCCCTTTTCCGTTACTCGTCAATGAATCCTCAGTTTTGCCCATTTTAGTACTTTCTTAATTCTAAAACAACAGACCCTTCAGGGCACGCAAAAGAGGAGAACAGCCCTCACTTAGCATGGCAGGTGGTTTAGTTCAACCACCATATCTCCAAGATATTATAGCAGTACTGCTTTAACATTCCAAAGTCTTCTTCTCAACGAATTCGAATTATTTTTGGTATCGACAACAAACCAGGAAGTACAGCTTAGGGATACAGTGCTCCCATAGGATGGGAGAGGGCTGGAGTTCAATCCTGCATTTCTCCAACATGTCATACCTGCTTTTCACTTAAACGATTCGGAAATTTCATATCAACCAATTGTAATAATTTTTCTCATTAGTGGCGATATACTGATATAGCTCAGGGGCTGTCTCGACTACTCGCGAGTTGATTAAGCTTTTAAAAGTGCCAAATGGCAAGAAAACATATAGTGAGGCGGATACTAAAAGTGCAAAGTGTCATGCGTTTGCACGTGGCGCCTCTTTCTTCATGCATGGTCAGTGTCTCTCACAAAGGGATTTGCTATGAAACCGTGATGTGAACGAAAATGCGAGACCATGAAGCGTATAAAAGGGGATAGTAAACAGTCATCTTCCGTCAGTTGAAAGGCTGACAGTGGCCAGCGTGCGGGAGTTCGGTTGATATGCGTTTTCTGATCGAACTGGGCAGTTTCCTTCCGATTCTGGGTTGTGTTGCATCAGGTTTGCATGTTGCCGCGATGTTTTCCCACTTCTGCTCGGTTGCCATATTTGCGTGTTGATTGCTTCTGAAACATTTCGGTCGAAATTCTGTCGTTCGTGAAACTGTGAGTATTGTATTAATGCTTGTCTCAGAAGAAAAAAAAAAATCGGGGAGCGCTGTGGTCTCTTGTGATCAGATTGTTTCTGAGAATCTGTTACTCTCCAGAATTCGTCCACAATGATGGGGATAAGGCACGGTCACGGGAACGAGTTGTGAGAGTTCGGAATTCAGATTTCGTCGTAAAATGCTTCGTTACTATTCGCTGCAATATTGTTGATGTTTGTATGCATGCGGAATTATTGATTTAGCGCATTTCACTAGCAGAATTAGGGCGTTTGACCATCGTAAAAGGTAGTGCTTTGCACTTCATGGTAATTATTGAGGGACTATCAATGCAGTAGTGTGCCTTTCAGTATACTTAATCTATCAAGGTACTAAATTATCTCGATAGCTAACTTCCTTGTTTGTCGTCATGATCGCATCGTTCGCTATATTCCCGTTCCTCTATAAGTTACGCGTTTCGCTTATTTAAATTGAGTCCGTCACAACATGACGGCCCTTTCCGAATTCTGAAGGCTTGTGAGGTCCATGAATAATTTTAGAAGACTGTGGAGAAATTGCATCCGTCACATGTCTTATAACTATCGTCGTGCTGGATGTAATCGTCCAGAATTACTGGCGTTCTCAATCTGTATCGTATATAATGTGTGCGTTGCATTCTACGTGTGCCGCTGATAAACTGCAACACGCTTAATTACCCAAGTATGAGGTTGAGGCGGAAGGACGGTGGAAAGAAGCCAACGGAGGAGATATATGAGTAGCGTGAAGTAGCGCAAAATCGATGGCTCAAGCCGAGTAAGGCCCGAAAATGAAGTGTCAGGACAATCCGAATTTCAAACTTCAGATTCAGATTATGTTGATCACTGGGAGGAGAACGCCTTGGCGGTCAAAATAGGGGTAGAGCTCTCCCATTGCATGGCAGAAGGCTGGGGTTCCATTCCCCAAATATCCAATATCTCACAACAGTTCTGCAATAAACCTTCCATAGTCTTCAGCTTCAAGGTATGGAATAGCTTTTAGTACGTCGGAAAAATCAGGCATATAGCTCAGGAGTGAAGCGCTCCCTCACCATGAGAGAGGGCTGGGGATCAAATCTACGCATTTGGAGCATGTCAGGACAGTTTGGCATTATACTATCTGCTCTGTATAGTCTCGCGCCCTACCTTCCCCTTCACCACTCGGAACAAGTTTTTCTACCGACGGAGAATCACGGGTGGAGCGCTCACTTAGCATGGGAGAGGGCTGGGATTCAGTTCCCCATATCTCCAAATATCTGCAAAGTTTGCCATTGAAACTTCAACACTCTGCGGTGTCAATCACGGTCTTCGCCTTAACCCCTCGGAGCAATTTTTCGTAAAGCGGTGCAATCATGGGATAGAGCTCAGGGTATAGCGCTTCCTTAGCATGGGAGAGGGATGGGATACCGTTCCCCGCTTCTCCAACATTTCCCGACTTTTCAGCTTCACCCCGCGGAGTAACCCTTCTTATCGACGGAGACTGCCGAAATATAGCTCAGTGTTAGAGCGCTCATTTCATATGGGAAGGGGCTGGGGTTCAATTCGCCATATCTCCAACATGTCGCGATTTCTCGCGTTCAGCTTTACGTAGATCACAGCTTCACCCTCGGAACAATTTCTAATCCTGAAGGCAAATCAGGGGATATAACTCACTGGTAGAGCGGTAACCTGGCATGGGAGAGGGCTGGGTTTCATTTCCCCATATCTCCAATATGGCGCGATTTCTCGCGTTTAGCCATCCCTAGAGTTCAGGTTCACACCATGGAACAATTTATAACCCCAAGGGAAATTCAGAGGATATAACTCACAGGTAGAACGCTTCCTTAGCGTGGGAGAGGGCTGGTGTTCTATTCCTCATATCTCCAACATGTCGCAATTTCTTGCGCTTAAAGTTCTCTAGACGCAGCTTCATCCTCGGAACAATTTTTAACCCCAAACGCAAACCACGGGATATAGCTGAGAGATGGAGCGCTCCCTTCGCAAGGGAGACGGCTGGAATTCAATTCCTCATATCTCCAATATGTCGCAGCTTCTCGCATGTGGCTTTCTCTAGAGCACAGCTTCATTTCGGAACAACTTCTAAACCCTATGGCAAACCAGAGGACGGAGGTTAGAGATAAAACACGTTGCTCCGTCCAGTAAAGCTTAAAACACGGGAATGTTATGTGCGAGAAATTGCCACATCTTAGAGATATGGGGAATTGAACCCCAGACCTCTCTCATGCGAAGGGAGCGCCCTACCCCTGAGCTATATCCCCATCTTCATCCTCGGTACGAGACCTTCCTCCGAAGGGTGAAGCTGGAAACTCCGGAACGCTAAGTGCGACAAATTGCGGCATGTCGGAGATATGACGGATTCAACCCGAGCCTTCTCACATGCTAATGGACCGCTCTACACCGAATTGAACCCCAGCCCTCTCCCGTGCGGAAGGAGCGCTCTGCCCTGAGCTCCATCCTATCATTTGTCTACGGGGACAGAATTTGCTCCGGCGGTGGAGCTGTGCTCTAGATGAAGCCAAATGCCAGAAATTGCGACATGTTGGAGATATGGGGAATTGAATCCCAGCCCTCTCCCATGCTAAGGGACCGCTCTACCCTGAGCTCCATCCCATGATTATACAGCGCTACGAATAGTTGCTCCGAAGGGAGAAGACGGAAACTCCGGAACGTTATGTGCGAGACATTGCGATATGTCGGAGATATGGCGAACTGAACAAAGCATTGTCCCTTGCGAAAGGAGCGCTCTACCCTCAATTGAACCCCAGCCCTCTCCCACGCAAAAGGAGCGCTGTCCTCGCAGCTCCATCCTGTGACTTGTCTTTGGGGATAGGATTTGTTGCAAGGGCGAAGCTGTGCTCTAGATGAAGCCGAATAGTTGCTCCAAAGGGAGAAGATGAAAGCTCCGGAACGTTATGTGCGAGACATTGCGACATTTTGGAGATATGGGGAATTGAACCCCAGCCCTCTCACGGGCTAGTGTACCGCCTACCCCGAGTTGAACCCTAGCCCTTTCCCATGTGAAAGGAGCACTCTACCCTGAGTTGAACCCCAGACCTCTCCCATGCGAAAAGAGCGCTCTGCCCCGAGCTCCATCCTATGATGTGTCTTTGGGGATAGAACTTCTTCCCAGGGTGGAGTGCTCTAGTTAAGGCCAAATGCCAGAAATTGCGACATGTTGGGGATATGGGGAATTCAATGCCAGCCCTCTCCCATGCTAAGGGACCGCTGTATCCCCAGATTAACCCCAGCACTCTCCCATGCGAAACGAGCGCTCTACACCCAATTGAACCCCACCCCTCTCCCACGCAAAAGGAGCGCTGTCACCTCAGCTCCATCCTATGACTTGTCTTCGGGGATAGGATTTGTTGCAAGGGTGGAGCTGTGCTCAAGATGAAGCGAAATGCCAGAAATTGCGACATGTTGGAAATATGGAGAATTGAACCCCAGCCCTGTCCCACTCGAACGGAGCACTCTACCACGAGATCTATCCCATGACTGTACCGCGCTACGAAAAGTTGCTCTGAGGGGAAAGTTGAAGACGGTGCGTGACGCTTCAGAGAGCGGATATTTCAATGGAAAACTTCGCGGCATGTTGGAGATATGGGGAATTGTGGCCCTTGCCTCTCCTATGCTATGGGCCGCTGTACCCCGAGCTTTATCCCATGATTGTACCTCGCGAAGAAAAGCTGCTCCGAGGGGAGAAGATGAAAACTTCGGAACGTCACGTGGGAGACATTGAGACATGTTGGAGATGTGGGGGAATGAACCCAAGCCATCTCATATGCTAATGGACCGCTCTAAACCGAATTAAACCCCAGCCCTCTCCCATGCGAAAGGAGCGCTCTGCTTTCTGCTCCGTCCTATCATTTGTCTTCGGGGATAGAACTCCTTCCGAGGGTGGGCTGTGCTCTAGAGAAAGCCAAATGCCAGAAATCGCGACATGTTGGAGATATGGGGAATTCAGCCCCAGTCCTCTCCCATGCTGAGGGACTCCTCTACCCCGAGTTGAACCCCAGCTCTCTCCCATGCGAAACGATCGCTCTACCCTGAGCGCCAGCTCGAAAGGAGCGCTCTGCCCTGAGCTCCGTCTTATGATTTGTCTTCGTGGATAGAGCTTCTTCCGAGGGTGGGCTATGCTCTGGAGAAGCCCAAATGCCAGAAATTGCGACATTCTGGCGTTATGGCGATCTGAACCCCTGCCCTTTCTCATGCGAAACGAGCGCTCTGTGTTGAGCTGAACTCCTGTCGCGACCGGTCGCGAAGTATATAATGTGAAATCGTCATATGTGATTGGAAAGCTGCCAAGGGATAGAACCAGCCACGGGATAAAAAAAGAGCGTTTGTAGTCGATCAGTATAACGAAGACTGCGCGCCAAAAAGGGCAGATTTCAAATGAATAAAGAGAGCAGTCGAAACAGATCGGTAGTTTGGATTGAACAAACGCTATTATGAGACACCAAAAGAGAGTATAAAAGGGGGCGAGAGTGCGACGGTACGGGTGGGGTCGCTTCGACTGGAATCGAGGCATCAACAATTTAGCTGGATGGATAAATGCTGAGCTTTATTTTCNGGTAGTTTGGATTGAACAAACGCTATTATGAGACACCAAAAGAGAGTATAAAAGGGGGCGAGAGTGCGACGGTACGGGTGGGGTCGCTTCGACTGGAATCGAGGCATCAACAATTTAGCTGGATGGATAAATGCTGAGCTTTATTTTCTGGTGGTGTTATTGGTGATGCGCTAAGGCCTGATCGTGGCCACATGTGTATTTGTATGCCTGTTGGTTATGTTGTTCATTATGCTATTAGTTTTGTATTATCGCTCGTTTTCTTGCATATTGGATCGTTGTTCGGTGTCACTTTCGTGCGTTGTGAGCGTCGTAACTACGACCCCCATTAAAGGTTTAATTACCCAAGTTTGAGGATTGTGCGCACAAGTATTAAACGCGCAACTCGGGTAGCTCCGCTGCTGAACGCACGGAGCAATTGGTATTGGTCAGACTTAGTGGCCCGGATCGGTGTGTTTTTGGACCGGAAGTGGCGGTGCCGGTGGACGAGTCGGTGTCCGTGAAGTGTCAGTGGACAGGTCGGTGGCCGCGAAGTATCAGTGGACGGGTCCGTGCCGCGAAGTATCAGTGGACGGGTCCGTGCCGCGAATTATTAGTGGACGGGTCAGTGATCGTGTCGGTGGCCGGGCAGAGATGAGGACGTTGGAGCGGTGATCTACGGCCAGCGAAACGCGACAGGCGTTCAGAGGTAGCGGTCGAGGCGTCAGGCTGACCGGGAACGTTGGCGCGCACGGAAGGCAGCAGGCCGGTCGAAAGCAACAACCGCACGGTTTTCTTGTGATACCCTCTCTCCTTTGTTTCTGACCCTTAGACCTTGATCACCTTGAACAGCTGTGATTTCATCGATTTCGTTGTTCTCTCCATCGATGCAGTTGGCAATTTTTCCACCTTTCACGATCTTGAGCTCACCGTGTCCAAGCAACACCATATAGACGTCGCAACGGATTCTCCCATCTTGTTGGCGGTCTACCGCATGGTCGCTTGACCTTGATCTTGGGTACCATTCAAGTATTCGGTTGGTCCACCTGTTGTCATTCATCCTTGCTACGTGACCAGCCCATCTTTGTTTTCTTTTGTACATCTCTTCAATGATGTCCTTTACACCAGATCTAGAACGCAAGTCTTCGTTCGCGATGTGTTGCAGTCTACTGATATCCAGCATCCGCCTTTCCATGGCTCGCTAAGTGGTCGCTAATTTATTTTCTTCAGCGAGCGTGGTGTTCCACGTTTCGCACCCATACAGCAGTACAGGAAGGACAGTGGAATTGAAAAGTTCTGCTTTTACGGGTGGCGCTGTCTTAATATCTCAGAAGATATCCTTGAGCTTGATGAAACTTGTCCACCCTGCTCTTCTTCTCCTGCTCAGCTCCAGACCCAAGTCGTTGTTCATTTGCACAGTTTGTCCAAGGTATATATATTGCTCCACGAGCTCGATGTTCTCACTACCTAGTTTCGTAGTAAACTGAGGACAGACTGCGTTCTTCATCCACTTGGTTTTGCCTTCGTGAATGCTGAGCCCAATTTTCTTAGCCTCATTGCTAAGCTCATTTAATAGGTTCTGCAACTTTTGTGGCTCGTCCGCCACAAGTACTACGTCGTCCGCAAAGATGAGCATTTGAAGTTCTTCGCCGTCGACTTTGATGCCTGCCGGAGTCCTCATATTCCTTAGAACATCTTCGAGAGCTCAAGAAAAGGCTTTCGGTGAGCAGATATCTCCTTGTTTTACGCCTCTTCCAATTTTTATACTGATTGGTGTTTCGAATAGAGTGATCTCCATGTGCGATTCGGATAGTGAATCTTTGATGATTCGAATGTAGGCGGGATCAACTCCTTGATCGGAGAGACTTTTAAGTACAGCGTTGTGCTCCACCGAGTCGAAGGCTTTCTTAAAGTCTACAAAGAGTAGGCATAGCGGCACCTTGTACTCCCTGCATCTTTATATTAACTGAGTTAGGGCGAAAATGTGGTCGATCGTAGGGAACCGCTTTCGGAAGCCTGCCTGTCCACGTCTTGTGTTTTCATCGAGGATTGTTTCAATTCTGTTATAGATTACTCTCATGAAAACTTTGTAGATATGTGATAGCAGGCATATCGAACGATACTTGCGAATGTCCTCGTGGTTTTCTTTTTTTGGTATCAGCACTGTTCGCGATCGTTTCCATTCCACCGGAATTTTCCCCAGGTTAAGGTGCCACGAAAACCGAGCGCTTAACGCTTTTGTAAGAATTTCGCCACCGGCTCGAATCTCTTCCACTCGTATTCGATCAGCACCTGCCGCTTTCTTTAGCTTCGTGGCGCATATCGCCTTCTCGACCTCGCTGGGTGTTATTTCCGGAACGGACGAAGAAATAGTTCGATCGGGGGCTTTTACTGGAACCGCCGACGAAAACAGTTTCTCGTAGAATGTTTCGCATATTTCTTCCATTCGTTTCCGATCGGTTGTTCTTCCCCTTGTGCCGCCGACGAACGCCGCTGGGATCTTCTGACGCAGTTACACTTCTCTCCAAGCTTCCTTCTGACTTGTCTTCTCTTCTGTTGCTTTCCGTAGCTTCTGCTTCCTGTAAGCGTCGTAATCTTCTGTCCTCTTCTTTCGTAACAGCTTTCATAGAAGTTTATATCCCAGCCCCATACTGCCTTTCGCGGCCATTTGTCGCCTTTTATGAAGAAGACCAATCGTAGCGACGCAAAGACGGTTCCGGGGCTGTTTTACGGCTGCAGCTGTACATTTCTCAAGCTTTTTGAGTAAGCAACCGTAGTCTGTGTTTATATCGCTACCAGAAACTTCCCATCTTTTTTTTAAACTGCTTTCGAGAAGAGGTCGGGAGCTAACTGCTTGGCCCTTTCCCGATATAATGCTTTCCTTCGGCTTCTTTCTTCTGCTCGGAAGTCTACTGCAACTTTCGTTCTTAAAAGACGGTGATCCGGGTGAACGGACACGGCAGATTCTGATAGTGCCGTCACGTCAGTCACCAGTCTTCGTTTGTCGGTAAGGACGTAGTCGATTTCATTCCTTGTTGTGTTGTTTGGGTAACACCACGTCCAGCGTCTCTCGAGCCTTTTGGTGAAGAAGGAATTCATAATATAGTTTGGCAGATTCAGCGAAATCAGCAAGTCTTCTGCCTCTCTCGTTCCTTTTCCCAATTCCGAAGTTGCCAATATATTGTTCTTGCCCCTCCCTTGCTCCCAGTTTAGCGTTGAAGTTGCCGTGAATTATCGTGAAGGCTGACTTTCTTCTAACGATTTCCTCCAGTCCGTCGTAAAACCGCTCAACATCTTCATCGTCCGATGCAGATGTGGGAGCATAGGCTGCGATTATTTTCAGTGTGGTCTTCGTGTCGACCTTCATAACCAGCACACCAAGACGCGAAGAAATGATCCCACACGACACTACTCTGCTCGTTATTTGAGACCGCACGATGAAGCCAATGCCTCCCGTTCCTCCCTCAGCAGCCCCCAGCGTCACTTGCGTTCCGTCCTTCCACTTTGCGTTCGGTTCTGTCTTTCTTCTGGTCTCGTTTATTGCCAGGATGTAGATGCGGACGTTTTTGATTTCTTGTAGCAACAGATCAACCAAGTGATCGCTGCTGAGTGTCCGAACGTTAAAGGTTCCCAGCGATATATTGCATACGGACGGTCTCAATACTGCGAGATTTTTAGCACCCTCTGCCCCCTCATCAATTCCTTCGCCACCGTCACTGCGAAGGCGACAGGGAGCTGCGCAGGCCATCTTTTTTCGTCTTGCTTTCCATATTGCTATGGCCAGTGGTACGTCGCCTGGTGACCGGCGTGCTGGCGACGTAGGTTTCGGTTGTTCGGAGTTTCCTTCTCCTAGCCTTTCTTCTTCCACGAAGTACCTGCAAGGCAGCAGGGGCTGCGATCTTTTTCGGCGGATCGTACTCGCCGTGATGCGAAACCGTCATTGGGTAACATGACCATTTTTTAAGTGTTGGCGCTCCACCGCCAACCCCAGTCACACCCTGATGAATTTCGCTGCCGGTTGCTTCGCGCCTGCTTATTCAGCACATTCGCAGGCGACCGTCATATCTGACGGCTGTTCCGTAGTCCATTATCATATCGAGCTGAACGAAAGGAAACACGACCGATCCGCAGTCGTTCAACTAACCCGAAGTCCGTTGGTTTGTTCGCGCCTGCTTATTCAGCATATTCGCAGGCAGCCGTCATATCTGATGGCCGTTCCGCGATCCTTCCCCGCGTCGAGCTGAGCGAAATAAGACACGACCGTTCAGCGACCATCCATGCCAGCGAACCGACCCTTAGACATTCAGTATATATTGCCGACTTCCTCCCAAAAAAGGGAGAAGTCTTCATATGGTGCCATGATCCGGGAAAGGGTCGTTGGGCTATAGGAAACAAATGGTTCGGAGGGGATCCCGTAAGAGCTGGTCTATTCTGCGGCAGCTACAGTTCAGGTCGTCGTGGCAAGCTTTTCGATAATCATGTCTTCAGCCGGCTTCCGTAGGCAACTTGCGCTCATTACGGAAAGATTGCAAGGGTACCAAAACGAGTGATCAGATTATTCTGAGCGGGTTGAAAATGAGGGAGAGGTTGAGGTTCTGATGTCTAAGGTAAGGAGAGATCTTGCGTTGTTGGAGAGAGGTGTGGAGAAGATTGCGGCCACACACGCGACGTGGAGAGAGTTGCTAAGCAATCCGTCGGGTGAGGCCCTTGAAAGAGAGTAAGTTGTAGGATGAGGAGTGCGCTGCAGCCAACAACTTTTTGGAGGTAACAGAGAAGGGAGAAGAGGTAGTGACCTGTCTAAAGTGTAAGCTAATGGAGCTACGTGATACACCAAAGACAGCACAGATCTCAGAGGATAAGGAGGAAGGAAGCATAGGGAGGATGGATCTACCGCGTGCTACCCTTCCGCAGTTTCACGGTGATCCTTTCGAGTGGAGGGGATTCTGGGACTCTTTTGAGGCCGTGGTAGGTAAGCAACCGATTTCCCCAGTCATCAAGATGACATGTCTCATAAGCCCTTTGCATGGTAAGGCGAAGGAGGCTGTTGCTGGTCTGCCCATTACCAACGAGAGCTAGCAAGAAGCAGTAGAAGTCCTAAAAGAGAAGTTTGGGGATCCAGTCATTGTGAGGAGACATTTATATCGAACACTTCAAATGCTACCGGCAAGCCAGAAAGAATGAGCGATCTGAAAAGGTTCCATGAGGCCTTGTCCAAAGCTTGCCGGCAGATGAAAACACTGAAAGAGCCACTCGATAACCGCCTCCCATTCTGGAGGAGATGATCAAAGACAAAACGGCTCAAGATTGGGACATGGAGCTAATAAAGGGAGTGCTACACATGTATCTAAGGAGGAGGGAAGAAGTAGCAAGTCTGACTGATAATGATCGAAGAACGTTAGTTCGACCAGAACCCCATAGAACCTCTCCAAAATTAGCCGTGAGCTTTGCAGCGGCAGACACTCACGGGTTCAAAGGTTGTGCGCTGGTCGGACAGTCCCATTCAACGGATGAATGCATGATATACCGGAGTGTAAGGGACCGCAAGCAGCGCATTCTAGAACGCAATTTGTGCTATAGATGTCTGTGCGGGGGACACATAAGTGGGAATTGTAAGTTCGATAGAATGTTTCTTTTGTCGCCGTAACCATCATAAAGCATTGTGCTCGCAAAGGGAAATGGCTGATCTAGGCTGGCGCAGTCCAGTAGCGCAGCCAGATAACGAACCCCTTGCAAGTCAGCCTCAACAGCAATCGTTGACCGCTGGGATGGAGGCCAATGGTAGTGGTGATAGATCCCGCCTCCAACTGTCACAAAGAAGATCAGATACCGCACTCCGCGTCGACTGGGGATCCCAATGGGCGGTAGAAATAGCTCACGGTATCCACGAGAAACCGGTAGAAGAGAGACAGGGGAATGGAAGTCACAGTCCTCGTAGCGTGTCAACAAACCGGCATGTAAAATTCCGAGCCAGTGCGGCGGTAGTGGAGACGGTCGAAATCAATGGAAATCTTCCTCCTTCAGTTAACTCGTTCGCAGAAGCAGAAAACACCATTGGGGGAAATTCCGGGTGTAGTTGCGGGCAGGGTACCAAAGTGTATCTGCCAACTGTTCGTGTAGAAGTCTATAATCCAAATGAAAAGCTCCAAATGACTCGAAAAATATGCACTTTTTGATACCGGCTCGCAGCTGTCCCTCATTTCATCGTCGCTAGCAAAGCGACTCAGTCTGGGTCCAATTATGTCGGAAATGATTTCACTGGCCACCTTTGCGACTAAACGGCTGAAAAAGGTCGAGTCCCAATTGATGCACGCCGGGCTTCGGTTGAGAGAAGGTAAAACGCAGGTGATAGAAGTCAGTGTACTGCCCAGATTAGTTAATGAGTTAGTCTGCCGCACATCCCCCCCCCCCTCCCCCTCCCCAAGGAGAACAGAGAAGAAAAAGTCTGGGGGAGGAGTGGGTAGTTACTCCAGAAGTTTTGATAGGATCCGGCCTTTATTGGGAACTCTTAGGAGAGGCAGTTCCTGAAAGGCTCGCGAACAGTTTATATCGTATCCCGACAAAAGCGGGATCTATGGTAGTGGGACGACTGGAAGAAGGTCAGGATCACGCGATAAGAGTGGAAGATCAGGAAATGGACAATAGTCTGCAAATGAACCTAACCACTATGCAGAGTGAGCAGAGAATAGAGGAAGACTTGCTAGAAAGGATAGCGGTTTGGGTGAGTACGTGAAAGAAGTTGAAGGGAGTAGTAGCCTCTACGAGGTGGCCCATTTTGCTTCCTTCCAAACATCGAATCACGAAATTGATAATCGAAGAGGCGCATAGGGGAAAGTTTCATCAAGGTGGAAAAAGATTGGGGAAGAACATCGGCAGCGACAAGCCCTGTTAAGCATGGAGGAACTCCAGAAAGCGGAGAATAAGATTTTGAGGACACTCAAAATTCCAAATTTCCAACGCTGAAAGAAGCCTTACGATGTAACAAGCCGCATCACCTAAGAAAGAAATTAGGAGTGATGGATGCAGACGGGCTGTTACAATGCAAAGGTAGATACGAAAACGAAGATATCCCCTCACAGACGAGGTGGCCCATTTTGCTCCCTTCCAAACATCGAATCACGGAATTGATAATCGAAGAGGCGCATAGGGGAAACTTTCATCAAGGGCTACGAAAAACGTTATGCGACGTCAGAAAAAGGTATTGGGTACCAAAAGGTAGGGCGGTAGTAAAAAGAACGCTAAAAAGGTGTTTGGTGTGCAGAAAGTACGAAGGAAGTCCATTCGCCTTACCCACCACGCCTCCCCTACCGACATATAGGACGAGACCAGCTTTCCCCTTCCAGCATACTGGAGTAGATTACTTTGGCCCCATATTAGTCAAGGATAAAGGGCAGACGTCGAAAATCTGGGTGTGCCTACGGACGTGCCTGGTCACCAGAGCTGTTCATCTCGACACAGTTAGCAACCTGAGCGCAGTATATTTTATCCAGGCCTTCCGGAGATTTGTAGCTAGAAGGGGCCTCTCGGAGAAAATTATGTCGAACAATGCAACAACGTTTACGGCTGCGGGAAAGGAGCGCTCTGCCACGAGATCTATCCCATGATTGTACCGCGCTACAAACAGTTCCTCCGAAGGGAGAAGATGAAGACTCCGGAACGTTATGTGCGAGAAAATGCGACATGTTAGAGATATGGGTAATTGAACCTCAGCCTCTTCCATGCTAAGGGAGCGCTCTGCCCTCAGCTCCACCCCATGATTATACCGCGCTACGAAAAGTTGCTTCGAAGGGAAAGTTGAAGACAGTGCGTGACGCTTCATTGTGCGGAAATTTCAATGGAAACTTTGCGACATGTTGGAGATATGGGGAATTGAACCCCAGCCCTCTTCCATGCGAAAGGAGCGCTCTGCCCTGAGCTCCGTCCTATGATTTGTTTTCGGGGAAAGAACTTCTTCCGAGGGTGGGCTAAGCACTAGAGAAAACAAAAGGCCAGAAATTGCGATATGTTGGAGATATGGCGATCTGAACCCCAGCCCTCTCCCATGTGAAACGAGCGCTGTACGTTGAGCTGAACCCCATATCTCTCCCATGCGAAAGGAGCACTCTACCACGAGATCTATCTCATGATTGTACCGTGCTACAAACAGTTCCTCCGAAGAGAGAAAATGAAGACTCCGGAACGTTAGGTGCAACAAATTGCGGCATGATGGAGATATGGTGAACTGAACCCCAGCCCACTCTCATGGGTGGTCCATCTTATGATTTGTCTTCGAGGATGGAATTTGTTCCGAGGGTGGAGCTGTGCTCTCGAGAAAGCCTAATGCCAGAAATTGCGGCATGTTGGAGATATGTGGAATTGAACCCAGCCCTCTCCCATGCGAAGGGAGAGCTCTTCCCTTGATCTATATCCCCATTTTCACCTCGATATGAAACGTTCCTCTGCGGGGTGAAGCTGGAAGCTACGGAACATTAAGTGCGACAAATTGCGGCATGTTGGAGATATAGGGAATAGAACCCCAGCCTGTTCGCATGCCAAAGAAGCGCTCTATCCCATGATGGTACCGCGCTACGAAAAGTTGCTCCGAAGGGAGAAGATGAAAACTCGCGAGCGTCATGTGCGAGAAATTTGGTAGCGCAGTATAGTCATGAGATAGAGCTCCGGGTAGAGCGCTCCCTTCGCATGGCAGAGGTCTGTGGATCAGTTCCTCATATTCCAAACATGTCGCAATTTCTTCCACATAACAATTCAGGGTTTTCAGCTTCACCCCGCGGAGTCGCCTTCCACACCGAGGGAGAATATGGAGATATAGCTCGGTGATAGAGCGCTCCATTAGCATAGAGAGGGCTGTCGTTCGATTCCCCACATCTCCAATTTGTGGCATATTTTTCGATTGAACTTTCCGCACTCTGAGGCGTCAAGTACGGTCTTCTTCTTCACCTTCCGGATCAACTTTTGGCAGCGCGATACAGTCATGGAATAGAACTCACGATAGAGCGCTCCCTTCGCATGGGAGAAGGCTGGGGTTCCATTCCGCGTATGTCCAACATGTCACAATTTCTGACACTTAACATTCCCGAATTTTCAGCTTCACTCTTCCGAAAAATTTTCAACGACGATGGCAAATTACGGAATATAACTCGGGGGTAGAGCATGGGTATACGGTTCAATTCTCCATATCTCCAGCGAGTGGCAATTTATAGCATTTAGGTTTCCCAAGAGTTCAGCTCCAATCCTCGGACTGGCTTTTCGTCCCGCGGTACAATCATGGGATATTGCTCAGGGCTAGAGCGCTCTCCTCGTTATGGAGGGGACTGGGGTTCAGTTTCGCATATCTCCAACTACTCGCAACTTACGGCATTTAACATTCCCGAGTGTTCAACGTCACCCCTCGGAACAATGCCAACCCCGAGGGCAAGTCAGGCGATATAGCTGAGGGGTACGGCGATCCCTTAGCATGGGAGAGGGCTGGGGTTGAGTTCCCCATATCTCCAACATTTCGCAAAGTTTTGCATTGAATTTTCGTCGGTCTGCGGCGTCACGCACGGTCTTCTGCTTCACCCTCTGGAGCTGCTTTTCGTATAGCGCGGAATCATGGGATATATCTCAAGAGTACAGCGCTTCCTTCGCCTGGGAGAGTGCTGGTGTTCAATTCCCCATATCGTCAACATGTCACAAACCCTCGCGTTTAACATTCCCAGATGTTCAGCTTCACGCGTCGGAATAATTTTTGACGCCGAGGGGAAATCAAGGGATGTGGTTTAAAAGTAGGGCGCTCCCGTCTCATGGGAGAGCGGAGGGTTCGCTTCCTGACTTCTGCAACACGTTGGAACACTTTTCGATGAAACTTTCCGCACTGTATACCTTTACGCCGTTCTTCAGCTTCACCCGCGGAATAACTATTCGTACCATGGGAGAATAGAGATGTATAACGCATGGGTAGAGCGCTCCCTTGGCGTGCGAGAGCGCTTGTGTTCAATTCACCATATCGCCACGAGACATAGCTCTTTTGCATTTAAACCTTCCGGTGTCTTCAGCTTCTCGACGGCAGTCTTCGGCTTCACGCCTTGTAACGGTATTCACTATCGACGAAAAATCAGCGGATATAGTTGAGGGATAGAGCGCTTTCTTAGCGAGAGAGACGGCTGAGGTTCAATTCACCGTATCTCCAAAATGTGCCTGCGTTCAATTCTCCATATCTCTGACATATCACAAGGGTTTTGCTTCAAGCCTTCCGGAGTTTTCAACTTCACATCAGGGACTAGTTTTTAGTACCGAGAAAAAAATCTGGGGATATAGTTCAGCTGTAGAGCGCCCCTTCGGATAGAACAGGCCTGGGGTCCAGTCCCCGATGTCTCCAAATTAATCTACTTGTCTTTCTTCAAATTTTTCCGAGCGTTCAGGTTGACGCCTTCGTCAAATTACCATGAAAAGGAAGAATACTGCGCAAGAGCGAGTATACAGTCCACCCAGATTACGTCAAGTCGTTTCGTTGAGGGGTAAAGTGTAATTTTCTTTAGGTTAATTTTCTGTATTACGGTCTTCAGTAATGCTTTGCTAATTCCATTCCGGGAAGGGAGTAAACGAGGCGAACAATATCTCCAATGTTATTCTCTGCTTGCCTCGAAATTGCGATGCGAAAGTTGCGCCGTAGAGAGGGTATTACGATTTAGGGCGGCAAATCATACCACATGAAGTTTGCTGGTGAAATTGCCCACATAGATTGTTCACTGGGGGATCTGCAAAACACGCTGGCGCAACTGGAGAGGGAATGCGGAAAAGCAAGTCCAAAGGTCGGCAAAACTGAAATCAAAAGATTTTCCTCACGATGAAATGAAACTTGGGGAGGAATTTACAGAAGAAGTGGAAAACTGCATCTGGTTTGATCAAGCAGTCAGGATGGAAAATGATTTGAAGAAAGTGATCTCGAAATGACAGAAAGCCGCTTAGATTAATTTTAAAGAAACATGTGTAATCGTAAGATCGAAATTTAGGCAAGAAACAAAGTTGCGATTGCTCATGGAGGTTGTTTAAAAGCGAGGTTGTTCGGAATCTTAAGAGCAACGAAATACGGCAGCGAAACGTAGGCTTGAGCAGCTACAGAAGAGAGGTGATTGCAAATAACACAAAGGTCAATGGAGAGATCTATGCTCGAAATATCGCTTCCAAATACAACCAAACAAAAAATATAAGGAGAAGGTTATTGCGAGAAGACGTAGTGATTGCATATCGGACAAACAAGCTATGCTGAGCTGGTCTCGTTGTACGTATAACGGACAATAGCTGGAGCACCAGAATAATGAAAAGGTATCCAACAGATCGCAAACGTTGTACGGGAAGAGCGTTGGACAAACATGGAGAAGAAGAGCTTGAGACAGATCATTATGAGAGAATGTCGAGCAAAGTGGCGTCGTGGACTACTCTACTGAAGAGAGGATAAGTACGCTGATCATCAACTTCTAAGTTCCAACGTGGGGCAAGAAGAAATTATGTCTTGTCCCAGGAATAATGGGTACGGTCCCAGAGTGGCATTGTTTACTTTGACGCCACAGGGCCAGCCGGCATTTGAAATGATTCTTCGATGGGACAGCCGTTCCGTACTACGCTGATGACCGCAACATGACTGCGATGCCCTGTTCCATCATTTGAACGAGTTCCCACTCACGCTCAGCCACTCAGTGTGCCCACTAATGCCACGTTTACCTACGCCTTGCTTGGAAGTTTGCGTTCATGAGCTCGGACTGCAATCGCAGCCCGGAAATGCAATGAGATTTATTATGCCTAATCGATCACTCATGACAGAAACAATTTTAACTGCAGAAATGACACGGGGCTTACCATTGGTCGAATGTCGCAACATTCGCCATCATGGCTCATTACGCTCTTGCATCTTATATTTTATCATATGCGTACGTGGCATGTCATTATCTTTGCTATATGTATAAGTTGATGAATGTTTACACCCAAGTTCAAGATTCGGAAACGCAAATGTGCACGCTGAATATCACCAGACGACCGAACATACTGAGCAAAGTGTCGCATTGGAAACTTAACACGGAATGGAGAACTGTTACTGGTTTGCGACAGTCGGTCTCGGCTGCGACCATTGAATAAGTTTGTATCGCCAGATGAGTGTTCGCTGTGGTGGCTGTGTGGCTAGACGGATTGATGTGTACCAGTAGTACAGATGGGTCGACTGTGGATTAGGAGCACACCCTACTAAGTACGGGACAGTGTCGAGAAAGCGTAAACTCGGGGCAGACGTATTGACAGCGGGCAGAAGCAGGCCTTTACAGTTACTGGCCAGGGGACAGAAGAGTAGTGGTGAATGAACATTGAGACTTAGCAGGCGCTACTTCAAGCAACACCGGAATTCATGCCCTCTTTCAAAATGGTTTTTCTCAGATTTTTTATCCCTTTGTTATTTGACTGTGAACTTCTGGGAATTTACTTGTTATGGTGGCCTCCTCAACAAGTGGTTCTACACTTTGCTGTCCTTGGCGATTATTGCCTTATTTAACAACGTGTAGCCAATTTCTCCTCTGGCATCCTCGCTAAGGCTTCTTCAGGTCCAGTTCTTGTTTCATTTTATTTTCGAGAAAGTTTTTGGATGATTTTATTCTGTTATATGCTGATTTTCGAGAAAGATTATTCTGTAAAATTAAGCAGCTGTTGCTCGCATGAATTCCGCGTTCGTACTCCAAAATGTCCTCATGGTTGTTTTCCGAGCGTTCGTGCTTCAACTTTAGTGTCAGAGTCGACAATCATAGCGACGAACATACAGCGTTCATCTGTAACCACAGCAGTTGGATCGCCCATAAATTCAGTACATTCTTCTCTGTTTAGTTGCCGTCTGTGGCATATATTTGGATCGTTCCCACGCTTGTATTCCTACTGATGACGATTTCGATCTGCGCAACTCTGGGTGAGTGGGAAGAGGACGATTTTTATGTTCGCGTTCCTCCTTTCGAAACGTGAAATCCGACTCCGCTCCGCAATGTTTGACCACCCTCCCCCTCACTCTAATAACATAACTTGGCGTTTGGGCAGTCGACGACCTCTTCGCCTTTTACCTTTATTTCTGCTAGGTCATCCACATCGAATTTCATTTTTACGCCTCTTCTTCCGACTCTGCAAATCATTTGATAGCAGCGTTTCTGCAATATCTGCGCATGACCAAACCATTACCGCGTGAAGATGGCTCAGACTGGTCTCCTATCTGTCCGAGGCTGACGAATCGATTCACCGTTGTTTTTCTTAGTAGAGTTTTATTCCGCCGCTCCCGTCCCGCGTGGTTCGGCAGGATGAAATCAAGGAATCTGAGCGAAGCCTATTTAGAACCGATCGTGCATTAAGCAGTACTAAACCATGCCTGGATTCTGAGACATTTTATCGTAAGTGGTAGTTGGAGGCGATGTAGCCCAGAAAAGAGCGCATGGAACACGGTTAAGGTTCAAATTTATTTATCTCCAACGTATTCTTTCCGTTTTCTCGGACCCATTGCGAATATTTTCGACTTCTCGATTTTATAAATTTCCGAACCGATCGCGCGCGAAAGAGATGAGTTGCAATCTCCCACGTCTCTAGCATGTCTTTTCCTTGTCATTATTGCGTAACGTCTTTCATCAGAAGTACCGTGCTGCTTCGATTTTTGAAATCTTCGAGTGAAGCATGTGCTAAGGGAAATACAGCCTTTACCTAGCATGGCAAAAAGTGTGAGCTTATTCTGTTCTTTCTTCAGCCAGTTTCTCGCGTTTCATCCCCATTACAGAAGCTCATGGACTTCGATATCAATTGCATTAGAAGTCAGGAAGAAAGTTTGCATTTGTCCGTGTTTCGGTGGAGTTCATTGTCAAACGCTCTTTGGCTCTGTAAGGGATGGGTTGTGATTTATGGCAACTGGATGAATATTTTGCATTTGGTCGGCATTATGGCGTTACTCACAGGTGATTCGCTCTGCCGGCATGGAGAAAGGGTGGTGACTGGGCTGAAGTCCCGTTATGCTTTGCTTTTTGTCTGGGCAACGATTTAAATTAGGACCTTGCAGATGCACAGGGAACATGTTTGTCTCATGGCAGCGCTCATGTAACATGAGAGGGGATGTAATTCATTTTCCAGAACTGACTCGTCTGTGAAGCAGGAATAATTAATTAGCTGTGATAAATTTTTCTCTCGTCTGATATGTTCAGCAATCTCCTGAATAGCATCTAGCCCGCAGTGTTCTCTGGTTTTTATGTGTTCAGAGAATTAAGTAAATAATTTAAGTTTTTTTTTTAACCAGTCGTTCATTTCAAATATGGCCGTAGGAAATGAAGAAAATATGCGACACTTGCAGCGAGAAAACTAATCGGAAAGAGTATGCGAAACACATAGTCACATATTTTTGCGGCAGTTTTAGGCTGCTCTTCAGGTAGCTGGGCATAATAAGGCGTCTCGCTGAGCCATCGGGTCTTCTCGTCGAATTCATCACCGTAGGTTGTCTGCAACATTTCACGATGAAACTGTCTAGGAATAAAAAAGTTGACACCACATCATATCATATCATATCATATCATATCATATATATATATATATATATATATATATATATCCTACTTCAGGTAATCGATATTTCCCTGACAAAGTTTTAGAGTTCAACGGTTTCTCGCACACTACTCCTCCGGAACTCTTGTTCCGTTATGTTGTTTAAAACTGCTAGAAGCCTCTCAGTCGTGCGGTTGTCGAATTTACATTGTTGCGGTGTACAAGTGCATCAAAGAGGAACACCAGTTCTCCACTTTAACGTTCTTTCTGAACATTCCCAAATACTGATCTTTCCAAGCACCGTGGTCCATTTACGTATGTATGCATGTTTTGTGTGTATCTTCAGACGTCTCAGCCGTAAGTTCTCCATATATACAGCGATGAAGCCATTTCCGCCGTTGTTCTCTTATTGTGTCTTGGTCATGTGCAATCTTGAGATACTGCTCTCGCTCATCCAAATCTTGCATTTAGTACTGCATGCTGCAATACTGTAATAAGTGATCTAAACAATGTAGAATCTCCACATTGAAAAACACACGAGGTCAAATGGACGAAAGGCTTTTCAAATGAAGCGAACTCAAGCTCCATCAGACTCAAAACAGCCAGGATGGTATGAATCGATGTGATATTCGAGAATGTGGTATGAATCGATGTGACAAGAAGTAATATCAGAATTTTTGCAAATGGCTGCATGGCTTGTCTGAAGAAATATTTTTTAAAAAACTTCAGCAAATGGTATGAAGTTCAGTGATTGGAAAAGATCTGTATTATTTGAAAGGCAAGAAAAATTTTAGTTGAGTAATCAGCAACTCCTTTTTTCGATGAACCTAGTGCACTGCGTGCTCAGCAATTTCTGTCGTTTTCGATGTGTCCGTAAAAATTTGCTTAACTGGTCATGCTGTAGTCTGTTTATGAATTTTATCAAACGTATAAGAAGCAAATGCAAATATGCCTGTGGTGACCAGTGAACTGTATGAGCAAATTTAGTTAAATAAACAAAAGAGTAAGTAGAAAAACAAAAAGAACCCGTGTTTTCGGTTCGTGTTCTTTCAATGCCGAACTTGTGACAATAGCAGAGTGCAATATGACGAGAAAAGCAAACGTCGATATCATTAGATTCCATACATCAATCGCTTTTAGATATGGTGTGCGAGGAACATTCCAACAATTGCAAATTACCTGAAATCGCAAGTGACCTAGGGCTGGAAAGTAAGCAACGAATGAAATGCGATTGGGCTTTCCTCCACGCTTGTAAATTTTCATTTCGCACAGCTTAACAGCATCATTTCTCTATGCTTGCTCCCGCGTATGTATACGTTGGTACAATAGCTTCAACTCGAGAAACACTGCAGCCAAGGTTAGGAATGGCTAACATGTTTGTCGTAGCTGTAACACGCAAGTTGATCCATTAGTTTTGAAGAAGCTCCAGACTTTCCATTTGAGCTCCCGATCCGGTTATTAAAAAATCATTCTTTCGGAGAGGTTTGTATGAACAGTCAATCGGCTAAAATATGAGAACATCACGCATGTTTTCGTAATTTTCGGCGATTCTAAAATCCATCTGGTTCGATGAGCGCAAGCAAAAGCGAATATTGTATCAGCTTCTCTGGCTAAATCCTCGCTTCTTCAATCAAATGATAACGCACAAAGTATTCAAACGTAGAGACTAACAAGTTCAGCCTCAGTGGGAATACCTTTATGAGTTTTCGGAATTTTGTAAGTTGCCAATACCGAAAAGTGATTTCTAGTTACTCTTATTCATTGGATCTCTCTGCTTGACTTTGAGCCGCATCTTCATCCCCGTTTCAATAAAACAGTGCGACAGACTCTGCAGAAGCGTACCAAACTCTGCAGGCCGCGATAGCCAGTGTTCATGAGGATGAACTCGACTCTGCACAGGTGCAGAGGATTCGAATATATATCTCTGCAACAATTTCTCGCCCTCAGCACGGCGATTTGCACGCTGCTTCCCGGTTCTTAAAATTTCGTTTTTCGGGAAACAGCAACGTAGCAAATCTCTGCGATACGGTATGACGGCAACAGATTGTGGTAATGTGAACGCAAGTGCGACGGTATGCGGCTGGGGAAGTCGAAGTCATGCAGCCGAAAAGCCAGCGAGGAACTGTTGTACATTTTTACATTGTACCATTTGTTGCAATCCTCCGATTCAGTCCATACTCCAACATGCTCAGTCTCCATCGTACCGTCTCACCGGAATCCACTTGTATTCATTCAATATTTGAGTGTCATGCTGCCTGTCACATTTTCAAAATAATTTGCCCGTTCTTTCCCTGAATTCATTCATCAAATTTGAACACGTCTCATATGGCATGTCCTTTGCAGCCCGCAATGGTACATTACATAATCGATTTAACATGTGATATGTATTTTCGATTGGTTGTGCAGTCGATGCTATCCTTTTTGCACAACTGTAAAACAAAACACCTTGTTAATAATCTGGCGATATACACTAATGTTCACCTCTCATCCACTCATTCCGTTGCAGTTACCCCTCATGTCCGCACACAGTGAGAGAAGGGAGGGTGGATCGGTCACAAATTTAGATTCTTTCAAGATTTATGCCACAATCATGGTGCAAAGAAGGGTAGAGAAGAATTGAAAGCTATGGAAATCCTGAAGAAATCACCTGGGAATAAAATTTCAGCGTCTTTGCAATCGAACTAGCCAGCAGCCGAAACTAATCAATTGGGAGTCAGTTACGTGGGGCTGTTCCTAACAGTGCTACAACCACTTCAAGTCATACTATGCGAAAATTAGCTCTGGCACCTCTGCATTTAGTATTCACTAAGACTCCCCAAAAACTGAACGGTAATGGGAAAGGATATGCACATGCGTGGTTTCAGTTAGTTGCAGTAAAATGAAATGCTATACGACACGAATGGGTTCATATTTTCAATGGGCTGTCGTCGTTAATAAACTCTTATCCGCGTTAGTCTAAAATTTTGGAAACAAAATTAGGTAACCTCTGCTCCGAAGATTTTCTCTCCGCGATAACTCTGTTCTCAAAAACTTCGAATTGGGCTTCATACGAAGTCTTACAATGAGACCTATTAATTCCATATTCTCAATCGAAGCAATCTTGATCCATTCGAAAGCTTACAATGATAAGAATAGTAAGGAATGCGGTTGAGTTCAATATTGTTCTTGAAATCTGCGACTTTGTGTTCATCCACAGAGAAACCCATGAACACAACAGGAGAAGCATCGTAGGCAAATATAGTGTCCACATCCATATATTTGCAGACCTCAAAATAGCTTTTGCATTTTTATGACTTATACGAACCAGGCGATTATACTTCACGTATGTACCCTATAAATTCTCCCGGACTTGGTACGATGGATCGAGACTGAAATTTGCACGAAAACAGGTATAATCTCTGAAATGCCCTCTTTTTGTGCATTGCAAAAACGCACTCACACAGCGCGTCATCGTAACGCTGTTTGCGTATCTCTTCGTCACAAAAGCAAAAACAATGGGACATGATCCGTATAATGTACGCTACTGATTCATCGATTGTAGCAATCTTCAAGATGATGAATTATATTCGAGAAAACGTCGCTACCAGATTGAGCTATCCAGAACTAGCATGCGTTTTGCAGGTGACCGAATCGCATTTTGCGACCGATCGAATGGAAAGGCGGAGCTTTTGTAACTCATTTGCGCAGGTGAGAAATTCTGTAAAAACGCAATATCGAAGCATTACCGAACATGTTCCCTTTTCCTTCGCGATTTGTCTAACTAATCTAATGGAGAGAATTGCAAAAACGCATATTTTGCTAGCTCCTGTGCAGCGCTCTTTCACATCCCACAAACCCGAACCAATGATTTCATGGTGTGCTCCGTCTGTCACTATCCATTTCTACACAGAAGTCCGATTATAGCAGGCAAGATTGCTATATTCGCAATACGATCAATTAAAAACACCATTTCTCGCGAAAACAGCAATTGTCGATTTTCCGGTGAGATCAAATAAAAAATCAAACCTTTTAATTTCGAGCGTTACACTTCTCCCTTTGCGATGCCAATCGACCATTGTCCAAGCCCCCCACCCCATTCTTGGAGCCATTATTGAAGTTATGCGTGTCCATTGTGCTCGAGAATCATCTGAATACAATCAGCAACGCTGCAGCATCAATTTCGTCTTCCAGTTTCGCCTGTTATGCACCTTTTTTTGAAAAAAAAAAAAAGACCTGCTCACGGAAGACATCATCTTCATCCCATGCTGCTGCAGGCACAACGTTTATTTGGCGTTGCGACTGGCGTTTGCGTAATGCAAAAATTCCACAGAAAGTCAACTTTTAGAGGCATTTCTCATGTTCAAAATACCCGAAGCACAACTTTCAAAGTGATTGGGTATGGTATCGCAGCGTAGATTTTTTCAGTGACATAGAAAATTCGCAATACGACCGCACCGTACTGCAATGCAGTATAGTGCTTCGGCATTTTTGGATAACATAACATATGAAAGTGCACGGCCTCGAACTGTTGTACGTGGGAAACGCTGATCAAAAAGCATTTGGGCTGCCGAGAATTGCTGCAGAAGATCTATGTAATGATGAGAAGTTTTGCGGGAATATATTTCGGTCTGGAAGAAAAACGATCCGGAAAGATGATCCGCTGGATCCATAGAGTAGTAATTTGAAATCCTTGTGCGCCTAACACGCAGCACCGAATGATAATAACTGAACCGAGCGAAAATCTGGACAATGTTAGCTGCAGAACACTGTTGATCTGTGGTGGAATATTGCGTCATTCTGTAGTATCCTAATCCTCCTTCTGCTGTTGTAATGCTTGAATATACTCAAAAGCATACTATATTTGCTAAGGTCTGTCTTGTTCCTCATCATCTCGACTATGCCACAAGACCTCGAATCCAACTTCGCGCTCTGTTCCAAGATAGTGCGTGGTTTTCTGAATTTCCGCTCACAGCAGTCTTTGATTTAAAAGTTTTGAAAGTTTTGTAAGAGGCCTAGATTGTTGTGATCTACACTTTATTACAAGCCTCATGTTGAAAATATTTATATTTTTGTGTTGGTCATTTCTCATCTTTCTTTTTAGCCTTTTCACCTCAGAATTCGCCATGCCTTTGTACGGTGACCGTCGGATCCCATCTATGTGTCTTTAGTCGTTTCTTTTAATGCCTGTTGGTACTAGTTCTAGGCTTCTCCCATCTTCTTATGTATATACTTCCCTGTATGAGATGTTGAACGCAAAAATTAATCAATCAATGCAATATGCAGACAAAGTGAACTTCATCAATAACAAATGCTTCAGTTCAAGTGCTGCAGTTTTTCAACGATTCAGCCACTAAATTTAGAAACCACTAGATCTTCCGTCAGGAATTGTCGCATGACATCCGTATATTTTAACATCTCATCAGATTTGGTCACTATGTCGACATTTCAGTCAAGGCTGCAAATGAGGTAATGAAAAATGAACGATATTTCTTACATTGTGGATATCGAGTTTTAAATCATACCGTTTGCAAATTCAACAGTACAGTTTCTTCGTTCGAACGGAAATGAACGAAGATCGTGATTCTCGAATGTTGTCACCGCTAATCTAAAACACATAGATGGGCCATCGAATTCGCTGATTTACATCACCTGATTCCCACTTCCAGCAGTAATAGTATCGATACTCAGCAAAGCAATAAATCGGTGCTTAATGTTACAATTTCTTTATCAACAACATTCTTGAAAGACGAGTCCAAATACTGCTAGTTTTCTTAAAGCTCCTGGACTTGGCGAAAAACGCTGTCAAACATAATGGATAAAACTCATTTTCTTCCATTCTTCCGAGCTTAGTGAGCCCTCCACCTCTGTTGTGTGTTGGCAATGCTTTTGCGCTTTGGTAATCATCCATTGGGGCGGTGTCTACATACAAATGAACGTATGCGAGTGTTCTATATTTTTAATTTTCTTAAAAACTGAAAATAAATACCTTTGAACATATTCAACGAGTCCACTATTGAATATGCGAATATCATCACGTCCAACTGGAGTGGCTTCCAGTGCGTTTGATATGATCAAATTTGGGTTCCAAATATACGTACCTTAAGTTTTTAAATAGCTTGTTCTGCTTATCAGGTGAATAAGGAAATGATTTGAACAGTGTATGCTTCTGATAAAACGGGATGATGATAAACAGTGATTTTTATCACAATTGAAGTGAAAGGCTGCCAACATCCGATGATTATATAGCAGCTGAAATGAAGTGAGATGATGTCGTGTGATTAGTGAGTTTTCCATGAAAATGAGTTTTTTTTTCATGAAAATATCAAACCTTGTAGCATCCTTCAAGGAAGGCCTCATGAAAAAAATCGTACAGCCTTTTGTTCAATTTAAAAAACGACGGCTGACCGCCGCAATCTTACGATATATACGGGCGGCTTTTCGCTCCCTGTGCCCGCGTGCGAATCGCTCATTCCAGCTATGCTTACCTCCAGCAACTAATGACTTCAACAAATATTCATTACCTTCGCTGGTACTCAGGTCAACATGAGTGAAGCATGCGCATATGATACAAGACTTATTTCAAGCTCCGACAGAAAGGCTTGAGTAACGCCGAGTTGTGCCGATCCAAGCTTCAATTGCTGGAAGCCGTAATTACAAACAAACCAGCTCAATTTCTCCATTCATGATTAATCGTCCGTCATTCTTCGATAGCAAGCTCCGACATAGGCTGTTGTTAATAGACTGAGAGTGTGAATAACTATTGTCTGACAGACTAAAGAACGCTCAGCACAACTCGTATAGACAGCAAAACGAGCTTACTCGACCGCAGTTTGATGGGCATGTTAGATGTGCGCTCCTTCTCATACGCCAACTTCATCTCCACCCATTTCTGGCGGACAGTGATTCGCAGACTACACTGCAAATGTATCACGCTCATTTCGAGGAGCAAGACGAAAGAAAAGACATGTGCAGTTGTACGAGTGTGAAACAACCATAACAGATCGGGAGATTTTGGCTAAGGCGTGTTTGTACGACACAGCGGCAATTTTGAAGAGTTACGAAATTGATATCCCTAATCACTCTCGCTTGCGCCAAATAGGACGCTTCAAGGCATACTTCTGGGGATTTTCTAGAGGTACACTCGGTTATCTTTGGCACTTACTCCTAGGGTATGAGACCATGACAAAAAGTTGCGATTTAGGGCTATTTTCGCCCCCATTTAAAATTGACAGTGCAAATTCTCAAGAAATTACTGCTCTGGTTTCACTCAGTGAAACGGTGTGGAAAATCATATTAGGCACTTGCATTTTTCGTTGACGAAGAGTGTTATGGACTTTTAATCTGCTAGTTTCTACGATCCACAACTTTTTCGGCTCAACAAAACATTGAATAATCGGAGTCGCTGTAATCAGCTCATCAA